>JANSMH010000056.1:0-117071 GCA_029299595.1 Grosmannia serpens | reverse complement strand
GGGTGGGGGGGGGGGGGGGGAAGAGGGGGCACGGCGGGGGGGGGGGGGGGCGGGGGGGGGGGGGGGGGGGGGGGGGGAGGGAGGGGGGGGGAGGGAAGGGGGGGGGGGGGGGGGGGGGGGGGGGGGGGGGGGCAAAATTGCAAAGAAACTCTTTTTTCTTTTCTTTTGGAAGTTGGCATCGGGAAAATGGGGCGATTTATTTTGGTTTCCGGGCGTGGCGTTTCACGAATTTGCGAGCCCGGTTACGGGATGCAGCATGTATGTGTACAATAATCAGATCATCATTTGGGGCCCTTTCTATTCTCGTTATTTTCGTTGTTGACTGTTGATGTTGGGTTCTTTGGCATGGTGCCGCACCGAATTTGAAGTATCACGGGACATTTTAACAATTTAACAATTTACAGTTCTCTCTTTGTGAAAGCCATTGTACACTCGAGGTGTAGGCAAGGAGCTTACCACCTGCAAGAGGAAGAGACGGAAGTGACGAGTGCGGTCTATTTCGCCCCTTGTAATTGGCAGCTTCCTTTTTATTTTTGGAGTCTCCTAGTATACCGTGGCCAAGCTTTGACGGGAGCATGCGAGGATTGGAGTTTCAAGAGGTTGACTGCATATTCCGGGCGACCCGACTCCGGCATGTTGCCGTCCTCATCCTGCTGTATCTACGACAAGTAGACGGCTTGCAGGGTAGGGAGTGCATTTAGAGGAAAGGCTGGCCGTGCCGTGTACGTAGCAGGCATTGGAAAATCAAATGGATGATTACCCAGAGCCTCCCGCCTTCCTAGTCGCGCCGGAGGGCGAGTCCCGTACTCTTCCGCCACCTCCATCGTCCGCCTTGTCTTTGTTCCTCTACGGTGTGCCAGAGATAAGGATCGTTTGTTCGCTGCGTGTGTCGTAACACACACCGCGAATAAGAAGAGGGCAGTAAGGATCAGCAGGAGGATGGCAGGAACCTTGAAGTTTTGGATAGGCGAGCCGGATCTGAGGTGTCATATTTCGCAGGGCCTGTACCAAGTGATTTACGTCTTCCACGGCCCCCCCTTTCTCTAGACTATGCACACATCCCGTTGAGGAAGTGCTGCAATATGCAGTTGCATTGTACAACGTGACCGAGACACACGAATCTGTGCGTAGGCATAATATACAAATTTGCCGCACCCGGCCTAAATTTTCTCTCAGCTGAGAGGTACCGGTCTGGCTGCTAGGCTCCCTTTTGTCTAGACAGCTGCATGCCCTGTTCGCTGCCCAGAACGCAGGGTGGATCCCTACCTCCCGCGTGTTCTGTGTGGAAGCTTGAGGTCCAACGCATGCTGCACTGGCAAGGGGGCCCAGCCCAAGCTCTTTGACAAGGCATCGAGCTGTGGCGTGTTTCCGAGGGATACGCCTGGCAGGCGAAGAGTCATACTGGAGGCCTGATCAGGGGTTGGCATTGGGCGGCGCAGAAAATACACTTTCTGCGCTGTCTGTCTCTAAAAAAAGCAAAATATAGACGTAGTAAGCTACTGAGGAACTTCGCCCCCAGAAGAAAGTATGCAAGGATTGGGAAGACAAGACTGGAGACAAGGCTCTGAGTGGAGCTGTGTAGTTCTAGACTGGGAAACAGTCTGGGCCATGAATCAATATAACACGACTATTTTTGCTTTCTTTTTCATCAGCGTGGCTGAAGATTGACCAGAACTGCTAACCAGGGGTGAGGAATGGGCGATCATGCAATCGTGAAAGACAAGGAGCCAAAAAAAAAAAGTACTCGTACTCGTATGGTTGGGGGCTTCGTAGCGAGTGACACCCCGGGGTTCTCCGTTTGGATGAGAAGAGCAGCGCCAACCGATGGCGGTTTTCTTACTGGTCGGGGAAGACGACCGGCCCTGTCCGTACAAAAATAGAACAAAACAAAAGAAAGAAAGCCAAAAAAAAAATTCACACCCCTCCCCCCCATACAACGCTCGCCTTTCCGCACAGGGTGTGAGGCGGGTTTTGAAGCTTGAACCTCAGCTACTATGTAAGACCTACTGGGTAGCTGGTATGCAGGCGCAAATTCTAGATTGGCAAATGATAGCGGATAGAATGGAGAGGGAAATGTCGCGAGCTGTATAGAATCACATGTATCTTATCTTACGAAGATTGCTTCCCAGAAGTTGTTTCACCCTGAAAAGGGCATAGCCAGACAACGTGGCCCAAGGAGAGGCATACTCGGTTGGGTATTCTGGCCCCCAACGGCCATCGGTGTGAAACCCCTCAAAATCACGTTCACAGGCTTCTTCACCGTCAGTTTGTTTTTCAATAGTTTATTTGGCCTCTTGTCTTCAGGGCACATTTTCTGTTGAGCTAGGCTTTCATCACCTGGGAACCCTGACCGATCATTCTTTTTCACGGCACGAAAACCCGCCATTGGGCAGCAAGAACCGTCCGCCTCGTTCACGTCCAGTAGCGGTGCTGGAATGAGGCAGGAACGCTGACCTGGCTGTGTGCAGGGGCCCCACTTCTCTCTCCTCACGCGCGCATGCTGAGAAGGCAACAGTTATTTAAGGGAGAGAGGCGTTGATCCTGCCCGTGCAGCCTACTGTTTACAGTACCCTGCAGCATAGTATTACTCGCAGGCGTTATGCCACCTCGTTCCAGGCCAATGCATTCATGGTACGAGTAGGCAGGAAAGAGAGAGGCAAGAGAGAAGAGACCCGGGCAAAAAGGAAAAGCCGGGGGGGGAGGGAAAGAGGAGGCGAAACAAGGGAAGGCATGACCCTCGCACGTCGTATCGCACTGCATGTTGGTTGCAGACGACCTGCATGTGCTCCTTTCCAAAAAATGCTCCGTCACGGCAGAATGAATGCACGCCTGTACAAGCCCTGTTGGCTTTAGGAGCTGGTTGCTAGCTCACGTGGCAGCAATGGGTGACGGCTTGCTTTTGCCATTTCCCCTTTGCCATATGCACATAAGATACTAACACATCGTCGGTGACGTTGACTCTCTCTGCTGTCCTGCTGCCCTGCTGCTCTGCTACTCTGCTGCCGTTTGCCAAACCGCCCCGCCTCCCTTTTTTTGAGACAACCCTCCGTCTTCGCCCACACAACCCCCCCTCTCTTCTTTGCTCGACCAATGATGCCGGCCAATTGCCTAGAGGAAGAGAGATAGATAGCTCACGATTCTTGCCGTCGGCTTGCCTGCGACGACGTACTACAACCTCATCACCAAATTGGCTGCTGTCCTGCCGCCCCGCCCCTCTTTCTCCCCTTCCGACCCTTTTTTGTCCTGCCCGTTTCCCTCTTATTTTTCCAGTCGTTTCTGCCCTTCTGTTCATGTACCAACAGTGCTCGTACTCGGAGTTTTTCCCGACCCAATCTTCACCCTAATAGATCGGACTAGCGCGGGCCAGCGGCGGTCATGAGACCTCCCAAAAAGCCGCCAAGAACAGAGTGAATGATCCGTGGAAAGCTTCGTCCACCAAAAGCAAGGTACCACACAGGGCGCCAGACAGTTCTGCCCGGCCGCTGATTGGCCGCTGATTGGCTGCACGCGGCAAGTTGGCGGGCTCGCCGCCGCTGCATGTGAACGCAAAACCCCTCCCTGGTTCCTTCTTTCATCTCTTGCTCCATTGTATCTTACCCTGGCATTCTTTTCGCTCATTGCCCTTTTTTCTCCGACACTGGCCAACCCGTGATGTAGCGGCTCCCTAGCGTAACGGACATTACGAGGTGTGCTTTACTCTTTGCTGTTGCATTGTAAAAAGCAAAGGATCCGAACTTGCTCATTGGGACGAGACACGCGCATGGGCGGAAACGAGATAGCAAGATAGCAAGCCCTCCTGTATGGAGAGCTTTCCACTGCTAGTGCAGGAGAATGCAAAACATCGTTCCTTTTGCCCAACCAGTTCCTGTGCGACACGGGGGCTACCTACCAACGTGTGCTTCACTCCTCCTTGTGCCGTCCTTAGCAAGCATTTTGTCGGAGTCGAGCTGTACTATGTGACAATTTAAGCTCATTCTCCAACAAGAGCTACCCACAAACAAAGACAGCCCTGCGGCTGGTTGGCTGGGCTGGCTGTCTAGAGACGTGAGAACCCGTTTATTTTTGCCAAAGCCTCTCATGTCGTATGTAGACAATCCATTACCAGCTCTCCCCTCTTGGCCCCCGCGTACTCCCCTTGGCTATCAGAAACCGATCGACCTGCAGATGCTGCTCTCAAACATCGCCGAGAGGCTATCTATTCATCGTGGTGCTGTCATAGCTGCTAATGTAGGCCCTATTCTTATTGCTCATCGTCCATCGCCCATCGCCCATCGCCACTGAAAGGTCCTGGTTGCTGAGCAGGCCTGATGCCCATACGTAGTTCTCCCCCTTTTTTGTTTGCCGGTTCCGTCTTAGTATTAGCGCGTGGCCCGTCTCAAAAAGAGGCACATGATTCCGCAAAAAAGAAGTGGGCCCACCCTATTGTTGAGCTCTGCTTTCTCGTCTTGTTAAGCTCTTGTGCTCGTAATAAGAAAGACAAACAAAAAGGCTGTCCTGCCGCCCGTCTTTCTCGCGCTGTCTCGAAATTTGTTGGCTCCTCTGTCTGTCTACTCGTCTGCCTTCACCCCCCTCCCCTATTTTCTCGCTTCTGTTCACCTGCCCCTGCCTGTCTGCCTGCCCGCCTCGAGAAAGTCAACACACGCATGATTCGCCTCCATCATCGTAACGCACAACAACCCTGACGCCATCATTGACTCGGAAAAGCCCACGCCTTCCCATTCCCGACGACAAAAGCCTCGAAACCTCTAGCCGAAAGCTCTGGCATTCCAGAACCGTCTTAGCACGCTGCGGCATCTCGAGACTACCACGTATCCTGTGAACATCGTCCATCCTAGCTTCTCTCCTCACGTCTCCACCTCGCAGCTCCTTCTCCTGTTCTTTTCTTCCACCTCAATTGAATAAAGCCCCAACTGTTTCTCTCCCCCCCCCCCCATCAATAAGCTGGCGGCCAGACATCCCGGACACCTACCCCGAGACTAGCCACGTTTCGCGCCATCACTCTACAACAGGCCTGGTTTCTGCACCGAAAGGACAGCCTAGCCACCCAAATTCCTCTCACTTCTTCCCTTGTATTGACATCAACTCGTCTTCGAGCAACCAATACTCCTTCATACCAAAGCTGTTCGATATTGCTCAACCGTGGTCTTGGCTTTCTCCAGAGAGACCATAGCCCTCTTAAAGTAAGTTGTGGTCGCCGTCTCTTTTGCTGCCGTTTCCACCCCCATCTCCCCTCTCTCATACCTTCCCGCACGTTCCTTCTCTCCCAAAGCTCCCCTGCCGCCCCCGCCATTGCTTGGCCTGCCAGCCACCAGGGCCTGGCCTCGTCCGCTGCCGACCCGCCCGCCTGCAACCCAACGGCTTCGGCAGCGCACACAGCATACACGGCCGTGATTGACCTCGCTGTGGCGGGGACACAGTTGTGTGTGTTCTGTGCGCGGGTCCTGTAGCTGGTGCGCCGGTAGCGATCTGGCGTGTTGTTGGGGCCCGAGGGCTGGTGCACGAGGCACGAAGAGGGCCTGGTCTGCCAGCAGACCAGCACAGGTGTGGTGACCCGCCGCCCTGGCAGCTCCCTGCGAGAGTCACTTATAAAATACGCTAGCGTGCTGCGTAATCCACTACGTGCTTCGTGGTCCCCGCTACTAGCAGGGGTCACCCGCCCTGATGTCTGCTCTTTCCCTGGAACGTCCTGCCACAGCAAACACCACTATTACCAACATTGCTTTCGCCCTGCTCCACCTCCCCACTACTCATCAAGAGGTCACGGCCACACTTCCCGTCGCCTCCAGCGTTTACTGCACAGAACACCCCCCCCCCAAGCACAGCGCACTACCAACCAAACCCCACCCCTATTGCTCCGTCCAGAAGTCAAAAAGTCAAGAAGTCACCCAACTGAATAGTTGTTCCGGGTGCTGCCTGCTATACCAGCCTATCATATACAGTTAGGTTTTTCCCGCCTCTAAGAAAGTCTGTGTTCCTTCTCTCACCCCCCCTCTTTCCTTCTTTTCTTCCCCCCGCCATCGTCAACTTTGTTGCCCGCTTTTTTTTTGACTTGTTTGGTCTTGTTTGGCTATCCCCGGGCTTTCTCTATTTTCTTGCCTCTTCAAACTATTGCCCTCCAGGCGCCCAACTTTTCACCCACCTGATTACGGTCACGTTCTCCTGCAGCCAGATACCAGCGTAATCCTGGCTAGTTAGTAGCCTTTCGCACACAAATCCTCTCACTGCACGCGGAGTATTCTGTCTTTCCCCACCCCCCTCCCGTTAACAAACTCTTTCCTCCTCTTTCTTTTTTTCTGCCACTTTCTTCCCACCTCATCCTCTCGAGCAGACCGGACTGAGCTTCGATTCCAGCGCCACTGTCGCACGATCATCCTGCCGTCACTCCCCCTTCTTACATCCCTACACCCATCTGCCGTCTGCGCTTTCTGCAAATGCTAAAACCCCCGCTGAACTTTTTAACTCTCTAGCCTTTTCCCTCTCCACACCGTGGCATCCCTTTCGCTAGGGAATATTCCACTAAGGGCTACCGCATCTCTTTGCATTCCGACTGCTCCACCGTCTCATCCCAATAATCGACAAAACAAAGTCGCATCCGTTACTCAACACGTTTCTACATCTATTCACGACATTTCGACGAGAAAGGGAGCGGAGATACAAGGGAAAAGGATCGCAATTCAATTGAGTGTACCAGACTGCTGCACAGAAGGCCGAACAAGTTCAGCACCTAGTACAAAACACAACCCGACTGATCCATCTGCCCATTGCCCACCACGGCCATTTCATCCATTACACAAGCCTGTGCTCTCTTGCCTTACTCGAATTCGACGCATTGTGTACCCAAGCCAACGGTAGCGACATCGCAAAGAGATAGCACCGGGTTTTCGTATTCACTCTCGCACAAATGTCGCAAAGTCGGCCAACAGCGTTTAGCAACCTGCGGATGGGGGGTAAGTGAAGTCGTAACCAAACTGCCCAACATTTAGTTTTCAATGCCTCGCGCTCATTTTTTTTTCTCGACTCGTCTCGGCTGCTAACGCTCATTTTTTTTTCGCTGATGCAGAGGTTGTCCACGAAAAGGTTCAGGATGGAGTGACCGGAGAAACGAGGGACTTGCAATACACCCAATGCAAAATTGTAGGCAATGGCTCCTTTGGCGTCGTCTTCCAGACGAAACTTTCGCCTTCCAACGAGGACGCAGCCATTAAGCGTGTCCTCCAAGACAAGAGATTCAAGGTACGTTGCCCGCGTTTTCAGGCGTTGATACAAAATTTCACTCGCTTCATCTCCTCACGCTTTTTTCTTGTGTGATCTCCATTTTCTCGTATGGCGGCATGACAGCTCTTTTTATTACGATTACCCGGACTGACCTTTTAGAACCGTGAGCTGCAAATCATGAGAATTGTGCGACACCCAAACATCGTGCAACTAAAGGCCTTTTACTACTCTAATGGTGAACGTGTAAGTCGTCCCTACTTCCGTTGCATTGCCCGCTTCGCTGGTCTTCGAAGCCCCGCCAGGCCGGGGCAATGGGCCCCGTTGCGTTACGTCTATCCGCGCCTTGACGCTATGGTCCACTGACAGCATCCTTGTTTTACAGAAAGACGAGGTATATCTGAACCTGGTCCAGGAATTCGTGCCAGAAACTGTCTACCGAGCCTCCCGCTTCTTCAACAAGATGAAGACGACTATGCCGTTGCTGGAAGTCAAGCTTTACATCTACCAGCTGTTCCGCGCTCTGGCCTACATCCATTCGCAAGGCATTTGCCACCGCGACATAAAGCCACAAAACCTTCTTCTCGACCCGACCACTGGCATTCTTAAGCTGTGCGATTTCGGCAGTGCGAAGATACTCGTTGAGAACGAGCCAAATGTGTCGTACATCTGCTCCCGGTATTACCGGGCACCTGAGCTGATATTCGGGGCAACAAATTACACCACGAAGATTGGTATGTCCCGTGTGGTGCATCTTGGTAATGGTTCTGTTCATGGACACTGACACACACTCGCTCATAGACGTCTGGTCGACCGGATGTGTCATGGCCGAACTTATGCTGGGACAGCCCCTGTTTCCTGGTGAATCCGGCATTGACCAATTGGTTGAGATCATCAAGATCTTGGGCACACCTACGCGCGAGCAGATCCGGACGATGAACCCAAACTATATGGAGCACAAGTTCCCCCAGATCAAGCCGCACCCCTTCAACAAGGTGTTCCGAAAGGCCGACGCAAACGCACTCGACCTGATTGCTCGCCTTCTCGAGTACACTCCGACGGAGCGTCTTGCTGCTGTTGATGCCATGGTCCACCCTTTCTTTGACGAGCTTCGTGACCCGAATACGAAACTGCCCGACTCCAGACACCAGACAGGCACTCTCCGCGATCTGCCACCTCTGTTCAATTTCTCTCGCCATGGTAAGGACATAGACAGCCGACGCGTGATCTTATTTCGCTTTGCAAGGTGACCTATGCTGACTTATTTTACTTTGTTCTAGAGCTATCTATTGCGCCAAATCTCAACCACAAGCTGGTCCCCTCACACATGCGTCCTGTTCTACATGCACAAGGACTGGATATTGACAATTTCAAGCCCATGGCGAAGCAGGAGATGATTGCCAAGCTCGATTGAGCCCGGGGCCACCTGCCCCCGGCTTTCCCTTTGCCCGCAAATCAGACGCAGAAGTAGGAGTAAGAGCAGCGGTAGCAGCGGCATATCCCTTCTATTTCTGCGTGTACCGGCAGGGGAAAAAACAAGACATCACTACACCGACCCCACCACTGATGTCGACAGTCGAGCAATCTATCGTCCCACCTCCTTCATCTGGCCCGCGAGCTAGCAGAACGGGGAATGGCACGAGGGCGACAAAATCTCACCATTCTACGAAAGTCATGAGTTGGATGAAATGCATGTGAAATGAGGCTGGGGTGATTTTGCAAAAGCATGGCGATGCAACCCACCTCATAGGACGCTTCGACTGCATGCGACGTATGGCTTCTTAAGAAGAGAGAGTCCCACGATTTTCTGTGATTGGATCTGGCCTCCAGCCGGCGTGTGGGCTTCTTTTTTTGGAAGGAGTCGATGTTGATGCGCCCATCCTGGCCGCAGATCGCGGCTGTTTGGGGTGTCACTCCGTCAGCAACCCTTACATGACAAGACTGTGGGCTGGTATGCTCTAAAGTAAACGGAGGGGTTGGGCTTTTTGCGTGTTTTTTTTTTTTAGATTTCAGTTCTGCATTATGACTTGCGATGGCCGTTGTTTCAGACTTGCTATACATTTCGTATCGGTTACCCTCATGTTTTACCCATTTCCTTACTTTTCCCAAATTGTCTTCGAACCGCTACCACCACTCCTTTACGAGAAGTGCCAAGGCTTGGTGCATTAGACGGGCTGGACCTCGTTCCCTGCGACAAGGCGCTGTCAGTGGTTGAAGCCACCAGGCATCATGGCAGCTGAAGGATTTCATTTCATTTTCCAGTTCTACTTGTCTTACGGGAAGGAGGAAAGAAAAGATGGTGCTTATCGGGATTTTGGGAGAATAAGGTAAGAGAAGAAAGGACCGAGGCCTTGTAAAAAGACAATAACGATGATGGAAAGACAGACTAGTGTGCCGTGCGTGTGCATGAGTGGCATGTGTGTTTTGGAGTTTGCGCTTCGCACATTAGGAGGGGAAAAGGGCGACGGCAGATGAAGAAACGCTTCTTTTTCATTTCAAAATATCCAAAAAAATGATGGACTGCTTTTGGGCCTTAGGTTTTGACGAAAATAGCACTATTGTTGAGAGCGCACTTCTCGCCACGATGCAATGTTAGCCAGTTGTTTGCCCTGCAGCTAGGTGAGATGCCGAATTGGGTCTAGCGGACTCCATGCCTGAATTGCGAGGCAGAAATGGCCGTAGGCGCTAGCCGTTTCTGATAACTTTTTTTCGCGTATTGTATTGTGGAAGCTCGTGTCTGCTGTAGCATTCATTACTTCTGCCCCTGCTTGATGCCTCTTGTACTTCGGCAAGCATTCCGACAGCAGCTATCAATTCGAAGCAGCACGCTTCTGCCGTGATAAGAGCATAGCCTGGACGAGGGAGCTGCGGGTTGATAGAAAGGCGGTTGAAAAGCTGATCTGGACGTGGGCGAACAGTGAAGAGACAAGCTGATTCCGACGCGATGGCCGACTACGAGCGCCGAGGCGGAGGAGGTGGCGGTGGCGGCGGCGGGTATCAAAACAGCTACCGCAAGCGCCGGTTCAGAGGTATGTGATTGAGAGGCTGGGCTGAGCAGCATGAGTGTGCCGATGCTGACATTTGGCCGCTTTTCTGACGTACCAGACGACGACAACGACTATCGGTCTCAGCGTCGGCGACAAGACGTGCCGGCGCCGTTGCGGATCCGGCGGCAGCTGCTCGCGCTGGCCGAGTCGCCGCTGCGGCGGTGGCACGACGACGCGGTGGCGGTGGCGCGGCTGGTTGCGGACAACGACGACGACGCGCACGTGCGGGAGGGCTTTGTGGCGCTGGCGTGCCAGCTGGTGCGGGAGCAGCCGCTCAAGACGCCGTTTGTGGCGGCGGTGCTGCTGGTGGTCAACACGCTGAAGCCGGCGATTGTGCTGGAGGTGCTGCGACACGTGGCGGGCGTGACGGAGGCGGCGATTGCGGCCGGGCAGTGGCGCGAGGTCAAGCTGCACCTGCGGCTGCTGGCGTGCCTGCAGACGTGCTTGGAGGGCGACGGGGTATTCCCGCTGCTGGACGTGCTGTTTGAGCGGGCGGTGGACCTGCAGACGGCCAGCTCGGACGACGTGATCGGCACGGAGCTGGTCAAGATCATCCTGCTGACGATCCCGTACGTCATGGCGGCCGCGCCGGGCCAGCAGTGGCAGCAGCAGGCGGCGGACCTGATGGAGAAGACGGACGTCATCGCGTCGGAGCCGCACGCGCTGCAGAAGCTGATGGATCCGTACCTGCACGACCGCCTCATTGCGAAGTCGGGCCGGGCCACGCGCAGCAGCAGCAGCAGCAACGGGGACGTGGCCATGGACGGGGACAACGACGACGGGGGCGACGACGACGAGCTGGACGACGATGACGAGCTGGACGACGACGCCCCGCCGCCGGCAGAGAGCCTGCTGGCGCTGCTGCAGAAGCAGTTGCAGGCAGAGGCGGCCGGCGGGTGGCCGCTGGCGTGTCTGCCGCGGCCGTGGAAGCTGCCGCTGGAGGACGTGGAGCTGCAGTCGAAGCTGGACGAGTCGGAGAAGCACACACTGCCGGCGATTGCGGTGCCGGCGACGGTGGTGGCAGGGCCGCGGCCGCTGTTTCCAGAGGTGTACTTTTCCGTGTATGGGGCCGGGGTAGCGGCTCCGGACTCGACCGGGGAGTCGGCGCCGGCAGGACAGTCGCAGTCGGTGCCGCCGGTGACGAGCGTGGCGGCGTCGCTGATCCGCGACAGCGTGCTGGACACGATCAACGTGATGCACTTTAACCGCAACGTGACGGCGCGGTTCCTGATCGACGTGGACTGCTACTTTGCAGACGACACGTTTGTCAAGCGGGCAACGCCGTTTGACCGGCTGCGCGACCTGGAGACGGCGACGACGTGGAAGCCCGAGGACGTGGCGGTGGACGCGGTGTTCTCGCAGCTGCTGCAGCTGCCGATGCCGGAGCACAAGCTGGTGTACTACCACGCGGTGCTGGCAGAGGCGTGCAAGATTGCGCCGGCGGCGATTGCGCCGAGCCTGGGGCGGGCGATCCGGTTCCTGTACCGTCACAGCCACCGCATGGACCTGGAGCTGGTCGGGCGGTTCGTCGACTGGTTCTCGCACCACCTGAGCAACTTTGGCTTCACGTGGAAGTGGGCGGAGTGGGTGGACGACGTGGCGCTGCCCGACGTCCATCCGCACAAGGCGTTTATCCTGGGGGCCATTGACAAGGAGATCCGGCTGAGCTTTGCGCAGCGCATCAAGAACACGCTGCCGGAGCCGTACAAGACGCTGATCAACCCGGAGACGGAAAAGGACGTGCCGGCGTTCAAGTTTCAGACGGATGGTGGGTCTTGATTACATAATCACCTCGTTGCCCATGCTCCCTCCAACGATACAGACACTGACAGCACAGGCACCCCGTTCGCTGCCGAGGGCCGCGAGCTGGCGGCTCTGCTGAAGCGCAAGGCGCCGGACGAGGAGGTGCAGGCGGTGATTGAGCGGATCTACGGACAGGCGCTGGACAGCGGGCGCGACGACCCGCTGGTGGCGTCGACGGACGTGTTCACGACGGCCGTGCTCTGGGTGGGCTCCAAGTCGCTGTCACACGTGCTGGCCTGCATTGAGCGGACTAAGGACCGCTTTCTGGACGCGGGAGCGGCCTCGGAGGCGGCCCGCAGCCAGATCCTGGAGGCGGTTATGGCCTTTTGGGCGGCCCACCCGGGCATTGCGGTGTCGATTACGGAGAAGCTGCTCAACTACGCCATTCTGTCGCCGAAGACGGTGGTGAAGTGGGCGCTGGGGAAGACGGGCGAGCAGGAGAGCGGACAGGTGACGGCCCCACGGCTTTCGCAGGCCTTTGTGGCCGAGCTCGTCTTCAACACGGTGGCCAAGGTGACGAGACGGGTGCGGCAGGTCGTGGCCACGTCGCAGGCGGCCGGTGCAGCCGTGCTGGCGGCGCACGCGGCCGTGGAAGCTGCCCGGGAGCAGCAGGCGAACCCGCCGCTGCCGCCGCCGCCGTCGTCGGCCGCGGCGCTGGCGAGCAAGACGGCCGACGGCATGGACGTGGACGACGGCAACGACAGCAACGGGAACGGCGCCTCAGCGGCCGTGGCCGCGGCCGTGGCTGCTGCTGCCGCCGAGGCAGCCGTGCGTGTCGAGACGGCCGAGGCGGCCGTGGTCACGGCGACGGCGGATGCGGTGGCGGCGCGCGCAGCCGAGACGGCCGACATCCGGGCCATGCGCGAGCTGTTCCGGCAGGTCGCCAAGGCCATCGAGCCGTGGTCGGCGCCGTCGTCGCCGCTGGTCGTGCGCGCCTGGGCCGAGCGGTGGCAGCGCGTCGTCCGGCGGCGTCGCGCCATCGAGGAGGCCTTTCTCGCCGAGGCCGGCAAGACCCGGACCGTTGCCGAGGCCGCCGAGGCCGAGGCCGCCGCCAACAGCAGCAGCGGTGGCACCAGCAACAGCACCCAGACGTGAGGACGAGCCGCCGCGACACCACTGGACCGGTCCGCAGAGGTTGGCGCTGTTTTGGGATCTGTACTCGTAGCTTCTCGCTGGGTTCTCTCCTGTTTTTTTTTCCTATCTCGCTGTCACTGTCGCTCTCGATCTCGTCTGCGCCCGGTATCTCGAAACAAAAGTATGTTCTTTCATGTCGGAGGGGGGATGCAAATATAGAAGCAATTAATTCCGTGTTCCTCTGAGAATGGGGAAGAGGCAGCAGTTGTCATTGTGTACATGCATATCGTCTATATGCATACTTGCGATATGACTTCCTCAACATCTTGTCCTAGATTCTCTCACACCTCCACCGGATGCGGATTCTGCGCAATCTCCCGCACCACCTCGCGCGCCTTGGCATTGTCCTCGAAGCTCAGCCGGATCAGGTCCACGACCTCGTCGGCCGTGAAGTACAGGCTCAGCTCGCTCTCCATCCACAGGAAGCGCACCTCGCGCAGGTTCGACTGCAGCACCTCGGACAGATACTGCAGCCGCAGCCACGACGACACGTATTGCGCCGTCAGGGGCGTCCTGTCCGGCTGGTCCGCCGCCTCGCCCGTCTTGCCGGCCTGCCCCCCAAACAAGTCGTCCAGCTCCGTCACCCGCCCAATCAGGCTGGCCAGGCTGAACGCCTCGTCCTGGCCGATCGACGACATATCCTGCACGTCGGCAATCAGCTTCGTCGCCACCGTCTCCACCAACGCCGCCACCGCCTGGAACCACGTCGACGGCGCCAGGATGCCGTCCCACACTGCCGCCATCGACCGCACCCGCGCCACCGCCGCGTCCACATAGTCGGCCGCCTCCTCCTCCTCGCCCTCGCCGCTGCCCCGCCGCTGCTGCTGCTGCTGCTGCGACAGCACGTTCTGGTCGCCGCCCAGCAGGTCCCGCAGCACTGTCTTCTGCACCGCCATCTCCCGTCCGTACGCCCGGCTCGCAAACGCCTGCAGCTTGGCAATCTCGCCGTCCAGCCGCAGCATTGCCTGTGCTCGCGCGCCCAGGTCCTCGCGTGCCTTCCAGGCCGTTCCTAGCTCCCCTAACTTTTCTGCCAGGTACATTGCGTCGTTGTACAGGTACCTGCGAGAGGGAGAGAAACACCTCGTTAGCATCGGCGGACTGGGTCGTTCACGAGCATATTCTTTGTCTGCAACCACATACATGCTTCCACCCGCGTCCAAAGCGTAATAGTACGGCGACACGGCTCGGAACATGGCTAGGGCCATGGTCGGGAGACTGAAGAGGCCGGCGGCGGCGGTGGCAACAGGACTGCTCTCATATCTGTCTCTGGTCAGACAACACCGGACAGTACAGCGTGATAGAACAAAAAAATTAGCAATCCGCACCCTTCAGACAGCAGCACTGCTCCATCTTCTAGGATCGACGTGATCATAGCCAACACTGGCTCCGGCATGGCTGAGACGTGGTACTTTTCTTTGAGTATTAGTTCCCGGGTCGTCGGCTCCGTGGCCACTGCTTTTGCGCCTGGTCGTGCCGTTGGGTCGCTCGCCGGTGCTGCTGCTTGCTGTGGCGACTGCAACTCTTCCTCGACGTCGTCCGCACTTGTGTCATCGTCGCCCCAGCCCCAAGCATCGGCCGCGTCGTCCTCGTCGTTGTGTGCCTCCGTCTCTGCCTCTACATTGGGTTCCGGCTCGGGCTCTGCTGCTTCTTCCATCTTCTCTTCTGGGGGCTCGGCAACTTCGTCATCGTCGCCCCAGGACGCCCATGCATCGGCACCGTCATCCGTGGTGCTTTCAGCCTGCTGTTCTTGGCTATCGCTTGTCTGCTCCTGATCTTCCTCTTCTTCGCCCGCCCATGCTGCGTCCCAGTCGGCCGCCTGCTCTGTCGTCGTCGAGGGCCCGTTCGCGGCCAGTTCTTTTCCTTCCGATCTGGACACCATGTGCCTCTCTATCTTCTCCACTTCCTGGGGTGTACCGAGACCCTCGGCTATATTCTTCCTCACCGCGTCCAGGACGGTTTCCCTGCGTTTTGACAGCCAAACCCTGGGCGCGTTCTCAATCCATTCCTGAAGCCTCCCGAAGCCGGAGTACCGAAGCACCGCCAGGCGCGTGCAGAATCCTTCTGCCGCCCGGATCGTGTCTTCAAAAGCGGCCATCTTGTCGAGTGATGTCGGCACCGCCGACGCCAGCCAGACATCCACGATCCGTGACACCAGTTCTGGCATCATGATCGAGGAGATAGACTGCACTAGATCGGACGGCAGCTTGGCTGCAAGGAAGCTAAATAATTGATCCAGGTCTGTAAATAACGCTTCGATGCCTTCGCCTGCTTGTCCCCTTATTCCCAACACAAACTTCTCTCTCGCTTTGGTCAGTGGCCTGCATCTTGTATTGTCTGGTGGCAGAATAGCCGACTTACGTCATCAACATAGATACCTGGTCGAGAAGACGTCGACAAGTCGGTTCGTGGCGCAACAATGGCCTTGTCCAGCTCGTGCCAGAGCTGTGTCATGCGGCTGTCGACCTCCTTGTACGCCATCAGTCCAATCACGGCGTTCGAGAGGCTCATCGGTTCATCTTGAAAGTCAGTCTCCCCCTTTGTATATACTGTCTTCCCGATGCTGCTGCTCCGGCGTACCTTGTCGGGTCTGGAGGACGGTCATCATGCCCATCTCCACATCCACTCGCACTAATGCGCCCCAGACGTGGTCGAACACCTTGTGAACATCCGACTTGAGCTCAAAGGCGCGCAGGTCCAACAGCCGCATGGCGCGGCACGTCTTGCTGACGGGCATGGCGTCCAGCGCGGTCCATGATTCTATAGCACAAGAGTTAGCGCACAGAAACATCCACCGGCTCGTCCTGTAGGAAGGCGCCGTCTGGCCGTACTCTCAAGCAGGTGCAGGGCATCGAGGATGCGGCGCTCGCTGGCTGCCTGCTCGACCTGGTCCAGCAGCTGGTTCACGTTGCGGATAGCCTCCAGCAGGTATCGGACCTGCAGGTTGTAGTTGAGCTCGTTGGTCAAGAAGCTCGCCTTGGCCTCTGCCTCCTCGATGGCCTGGCCGTCTGTCTTGGGCGCGTCTGCGCGGATGAGAATATCGCCTGCGAGTATTTTGCGTCGCGCAATATCGACTTGGAGCGCCTTCGCATTGGTGATCCAGGCGCGAACGTCGTCGGCAGTCTCCTCGACAATGTTGTTGATCTCGTCCTGCAAGAAGAGCTAGTTAGCAACCGATGCGCTCGCCCAGACAGAAGGGACAAGGTCGGCCCGTGCCTCGAGTTTCGCCTTTGCATCGGACAGTATCTGGATGGCCGCAGGAAGCCTCTCCGGCGTGAGGGTAGTCGAGGAGACGCCGTCTTCTGGGAAGAGGCCGTTGAGAGAGAAGTCGACGAGGGCTTGGCCGACGACGTCCGACGGCGCCTCCGCATCGGTCGCCGGTATTGGCGCGGCCATGGGCAGGAGGCGAAATGGGCGAGAGGGGGAGCCTTGGGGTATCTGGGCAGCTATGCCGGTCTGCTACGGCGGGGGCAGAGGTGTTCGTGGCGGTGGGCACATCGCCATGGATGGTTGACTGAAGGACAGATTTGGCGATTTGGAAGCTTGAAATGGCCAATGTGAGATAACTTTAGTTATGCAGCCCAGTAGCAGGCGCCGGCAGCTCTTTGCCTTTTTCAATAGTGGACGCACCAACTATTAGTGGAAAGAAGGCACGGCCGACCAACGGCGGGGTACCAAAGGCCGGCAACTCGGCGCTAACGAGAATCTCTTTGGGAACAACGTAGCAAAAGGACTTCTCTCCTGATCCGCAGCTCTCGCAACCTGAAAGCAGCCAAGTCACCCTACCTGCACGTGCTCGGCCTCTTTTTGTCTGCCTACTGCAGGAACCCGTGACTGTTCAGTCTGCTATCTCGGTCCCAGCTTGGTGAGCTGAATGTGAGTTTGTTTACATAGTACAAAGCAAAAACGCCTTACCAAGCAGAGTTTTCCCCTCGAGATAGAGAGAGAAGGACGGCAGGGCCGGCCAGCACGGCCCTCGAGACGGCAGAGGGATGCGACTGGGAGCATATGTCTTGCATGACATTAGCGCAGCCTCTGTTGTCTGATTGGGACCCGGCTTAGGCCGTGCTTGTGGCGAGCCGCTGGCACGCTGCTTACGGTCTGCAGCCCGGTGAGAAGGCGCGGCGTCGCGTTGAGCTTTCACTGGCTGTTTGGAAGAGGAAAAAAAACACATGCCAATGAGACGGAGGCTAACCTCGGGGGGAGGGGGGTGCAGACACGACGAATCCCCTGCATCTGTCTTGTGCTCGGGGTGCTGGCACGCGGGTCGTTCCATCGGCTGTCCGTAGCTGCTGTGCGGCTGGCACGATAACGAGGAGGTAAGGATGTGCGGCTGGTTCTCTGGCGCCTCTTTTCCGTCTTCCGGGGTCTATTTTCGTTTGCCTCATCCATCGACACCGCTGTCCGGTGGCGGCGGTCAGACCGGTCTGGCATGCTGGGTGCCAGGCTCCCAGCTGCACACGTCAGATGTGTAGCTGGAACGTGTTCTCTTGCCCCAGCAGCTCACGCCATAAAACGAGCCGTGTCTTGTTTCCCCTCCCGTTTTGGCCTTGCCGCTGACCAGTGCAGACTGCAAGCCCGCTTCGTGGGAACCGCACCAAAGGCAGTATCTCTCAAGATGGCGCCGTCTAGCCATTTCCGCGAAATCCAGAGCTTCGAGACAAGCTACGCGCCAACAAAAATCACCCAGTATGTGTCGCAGCGCAGCGGAATGCACGTCATCGTGGCGAACCGCAAAGGACCCAAGATCAACGGCTACTTCACCCTGGCCACGGAGATCTTTGACGACTCGGGCGCGCCGCACACGCTGGAGCATCTCGTCTTCATGGGCTCCCAGAGCTACCAGTACAAGGGCCTGCTGGACAAGCTGGCCTCGCGGGCCTACTCCGGGACCAACGCCTGGACGGCCGTCGACCACACCGCCTACACGCTCGAGACGGCCGGCTGGGATGGCTTTGCCCAGATCCTCCCCGTCTATCTGGAGCACCTCATCCTGCCCACCATCACCGACGACGCCTGCATCACCGAAGTCCACCACATCAACGGCAAGGGCAACGATGCCGGCGTGGTGTACTCGGAGATGCAGGGACTGCAGTCGAACAGCGCCGAGCTGATGGACATCCGGGCCCGCAGACTGCTGTACCCAGAGAACGTCGGCTTTCGCTACGAGACGGGAGGCATGGTCGAGGCTCTCCGCGTGCTCACGGCCGACCGCATTCGCCAGTTCCACAAGGCCATGTATCAGCCACGCAATCTCGCCGTCATCGTCGTCGGCGAGGTGGACCAAGATGCCCTGATCAGCATCCTAGACAAGTTCGAGGACAGCATCCAAGACAGCATCCCGCCTCTGGACTCCCCATTCACAAGGTAAGACGGCTTAGCCAGATACGCACGTCCCCATACGTCCAGAAGGTGGCTGACACATCTGCTTCGCAGGCCATGGATAGACTCGGCACAGCCCCCCGCCTTGGGGAGGACGGTTGTGGACACGGTCGAGTTTCCGGAGGACGACGAGTCCATGGGCGAAGTCATGGTGGGCTACTTCGGGCCCAACTGCAACGACGTGGTGGCGACATCGGCGCTTAACGTGCTCCTCGCGTATCTGTGCGGCTCCTCGGCGTCGGTGCTGGAGAATGTGATCGTGGAGAAGGAAGAACTGGCAAGCTCAATCAGCTACCTGTGGGAGTCTCGGCCCAACTGTCTCATTTGGTTCCAGCCGACAGGCGTGGCAACGGAGAAGCTCGAGTTTGTGGAGCAGCGCCTCATCGCGCTGCTCAGAGAGGTGGCTGACACGCCACTCGACATGCCCTACCTCCGCGAGTGCATCAGCAGAGAGAGACGGCAGGTCAAGTCCCAGGCCGAGAGCTCGGAGAGCTTTTTCTCGGCCAACATCATCACCGACTTTCTGTTTGGTGCGCGCGACGGCTCGACGCTGGCTGACCTGAAGGACCTGCACGAGTACGATGTGCTCGAAAGCTGGAGCGAGGAGGAGTGGCGTGTCTTTTTGAAGAAATGGATCGCCGACGCCCACCACGTGTCCATCTTGGGCAAGCCCTCGAAGGCGCTTGCGAAGAAGCTGAAGAAGGCGGAGAAGGGACGCCTTGCGAAGAGACGCAAGGAGCTGGGCCCGGAAGGTTTGCAGAAACTGGAAGAGAGGCTGGACGAGGCCAAGAAGAACAACGACATGCCGATCCCCGAAGCCGTGATCGATAAGTGGGAGGTCCCAGGGACAGAGTCGATCCATTTCATCGAGTCGCAGACGGCACGCGCCGGGAAGGCGAAGAGCCTCGGGGTGCTAGACAATGCGGCGCAGAAGATAATTGACGCTGCAGCGCCGGGCAGCTTCCCGCTGTTCGTGCAGTTCGAGGACGTGCCGACCAACTTTGTGCGCATTGTGGTGCACGTCAGTGCGGCAGGCGTGCCGACACGGCTGAAGCCGCTGCTCTCGCTGCTGAGTGACCAGTTCTTCAACAGCCCGGTGATGCGGGACGGACAGCGGATCGAGTTTGAAGACGTGGTCAAGGAGCTGGAGAAGGACACGATCAGCTACGTGTTCAAGTCGGGCAGCGGGCTGGGCGACGCCGAGAGCATTGTGCTGCAGTTTCAGGTGGAGCCGCACAAGTACACGGCCATCATCCGGTGGCTGCGGACGCTCATGTTCGACTCCATCTTCGACCCGCAGCGGATCAAGGCCGGCGTGGCGAAGGCGCTGGCCGACATCCCGGAGAACAAGCGGTCTGGCCGGCTGATGGCGTCGGAGGTGGAGCTGGCGATCCACACGGTGGCGGACTCGTGTCCGGCAGCCAAGCGGACGCTGGTACGGGCGGTGTACCTGCGGCGGATCAAGAAGCTGCTGCAGACGGAGCCGGAGACGGTGGTGGGCTGGTTTGAGGAGCTGCGCCAGGCGCTGTTTGCGCTGCAGAACATGCGGGTGCTAGTGACGGCAGACGTGGGCAAGCTGGAAGAGGGGGCATCGGCGCCGGCGGTGGCGGCGTGGGACGTGCTGACGGACGGGCTGGACACGACGGGCGACATGGTGCCGATCGTGGCGCCGTACTCGCGGGCCAGCGCCGAGGGCCAGCGGCCGGGCGGCGTGGGGGCGGTGATCCTGCCGATGACGACGCTGGACTCGTCGTACAGCATCTCGACGACGACGGGCCTCAAGTCGTTCGAGGACCCGCGGCTGCCGGCCGTGCTGGTGGCGCTGGGCTACCTGGAGGCGGTCGAGGGCCCGCTCTGGAACGCGGTGCGCGGCAACGGGCTGGCCTACGGCACCAGCTTCAGCCGTGAGGTCGACGGCGGCTACCTGCAGTTCCGCGTGTACCGCTCGCCCGACGCGTCCAAGGCCGTCGTGGCCGCCCGCGACGCCGTCGAGGCCCTGGCCTCGGGTCGCCAGCCGCTGGACAAGCATCTGGTGCAGGGCGCCGTCAGCGGCATCGTCATGGGCCTGGCCGACGAGCAGGCCACCATGGGCCTGGCCGCCCAGCAGAACTACGTCACCGGCGTCGTGCGCGGCCTCGACGCCGACTGGAGCGCTCGCGTCATGCGCGCTGCCGCCAAGGACGTCACCCACGACATGATCCGCGAGGCCATGCGCGAGCTGGTCATGCCCGTCTTTCGGCCGGGCACGAGCAACGTCGTGGTCACGTGTGCGCCGCTGCTGCAGGAGGTGAGTTTCGTGTTCTGCTGTGGGTTGCTCGCTTGCCAGCTATGCTAACTGGACAGTCGACCGAGAAAGCATTCAAGGAAATGGGGTACAAGACAGAGGTCAAGAAGCTGTCCGACTTTTACGACGACTACGGCCTGGCTGGCGACGACGACGACGGAGACGAAGACGAGGACGACGAGGAAGACGAAGACGAGGACGACGACGACGGCGACGAGGAAGACGAAGACGACGATGACAGCGACGACGACGACGACGACGAGACGGACGACGACGTGGACATGACCGACGAGGATCTCTAGGAGTCGGCAGGACGGGCAGGACGGGGCAGGAAGGAAAGGGCAGGGCAGGCGTGCTACGCTACGTTATATAGAGCATTATAAATATCCACATTGGTTGGCAAATCATGCATCCATTGAGAACGCAGGTCACATGCACAAGGACAGTCAGCAGTACCTGATATACGTCTCATTTATATTCTGAGAATAGCACGGGAATTGCTACCTCTCTGTTTGGCGTTGTAAATAAGGGCCCTCTCGGCAGACGCTGCCAGAGACAGAAAGAAAGAAACAAACAGATGGGCACATCTGACAAGTATCACGTGGCCGTCACATGCTGGGGACATATTAGTGCAGGCCAATCAGAGCACGCGCGCCGGGCTCGCTGCACACATAGATGACCTCGTGGTCGTCCGAGAAGCCGTTGAAGCGAGTGGCCGAGCAGCGCGTGTACGCACCCATATCCTCAAAGTACAGCCAGTCGCCGACGTCGAGCGTCTGCGCGAACTGGATGCTCTCCGTGATGCGGTCGATTCCGTCGCACGTCGGGCCCCAGATGGAGTACTCCAAACCGCTCGTCGCGGCCACTGCGTTCGCCGCCTCGCTGTCGAACAGGAACCGCGACCCAGTCTGCAGCACCTTGGCCACCGGATGCTGGTGGTCGAACATGATGCTGCTAAAGTTGCCGTACAGGCCGTCGTTGACGTACAGCATATAGGTAGGGTCGGCAGGACCGACGCTGCCGTTCCCAGTTTCCAGCTGCTGCTGCTGCTGCTGCTGTGGGTTCTCCACTGTACGCCGGGCGATGATGTTGCAGGCAATGGTAAAGGCCGACGACACAAAGTAGCGGCCGGGCTCGGCAATGATGGCCACGCCGCGGTGGGCCGGGAAGTACTCGTCCAGGGCGTTGCGCAGCACTTCGGCCATGGCCTCGAAAGTGGCATCGCTGCAGAAGCCGCCGCCGACGTCGAGTGTCTTGAGGCTGAAGCCGTGCTCGGCCGCCTGGATGAAGACAGAGTCGGCATCCTGGACGGCCTTGAGGAAGGCCCGCGGGTCGGAAGCGCCAGAGCCGACGTGGAAGGAGACGCCGACGACGTTGAGCCCGAGCTCGCGGGCCAGGGCCAGAAGGCTGTTCGTGGTGTCGAGCGAGGCGCCGAACTTGAGGCTGAGCCGGCACAGCGACGAGCTGTCGTCGGTGAGGATGCGCAGGAAGAGCTCGGCGTCGGGGAACAGCTTGGCGATCTTGCGGAGCTCGTCGGCGTTGTCAAAGGTCATCTGGCGGACACCGTGGGCGGCGACGTAGCGGACGTACGAGTTCGTCTTGCAGGGCTGAGCATAGATGATGCGCGAGGGGTCGACGCCCATGTTGAGCACCTGCTCGATCTCGGCCTTGGAGGCGCAGTCGAACCCGTTGCCGAGGCCGGCCAGGAGCTGCAGCACCTTGGGGTCAGGGTTGCATTTGACGGCTGTTTCAAGGTCATGTCAGCATACAGCTTCCTCACACAGGGTCCCGGGAGCCAGGCTGTGAGCGAGACTGACCATAGAAGGGCTTGACGCGGGGAAGGTTCATCTTCCAGCGGAGCTGCTGGCGGTAGACCTCGCCGAGGTCGGCGACGAAGAAGGTATCTTCGTCGCCAGGCTCACAGAATTCATGGTCAATGTTCTCCACGCGATGGCGGAGAGCATTGCCAATCAGTTGTTTGGCAGTTGGCTGGCACTGAGTTGCGCCATGATGATGGTTCTTCTTGATGAAGCCAACGTTACTATTATGATTAAATGTAACGGGGGCGACGCGATCAAAGATGGCTGTTGCCATAACCATATCCGAGGGCAAGCGGAGAGGCGAAGGGAGCAGGCGTTGCTGGCGGAAGTGCGAGCGCGTTGAGCTTGCGGCGAGCGAAGAAGGCGAGAACTGGCAGACCGTTCTCACAGCGGTGTTTGTGTTTCCACAGCCGGCAAAGGCAAAATATGGTTCTGAACTGCACGACACGCTGCGTATTATGGTGGGCGAAAGCGATAGCAGACAGAACCTGAATCGGTCTGACGAGGCCTCCTCGACTCTTCCTCGGCGAGAGGAAGAACCGCAGAACTCGTCCTATGCGGCAGCTGGTTGGGCACGGAAACCGGGGGAGGTGGGAAGAGGGGGTTGTTGTGCAAGCACGGGTCGAAGGAGGGCGGCTGTGCGGTATGCGGCTTAGCAGAAGGCGAGAGGTCCGGGGACAGCAGGCGGAGGAGGTATAGTGTTGAGGGTGTGGAAGTTTGGGCGAATGCTGGAATCTTGGAGTGCGAAGAAGAAGACGGCTGTGGAAGCCGTAGTGGGCGAGTTGTACGAGCTGGGAACTGGTCGAGTTGTTAGTTTTGGAGTGGAGGAGGAGAAGGAGAAAAGGAGAGAAAAGGGGAGAGAGGAGGGGGGGAGCGAAGAAGGAGAGGAGGCAAAAGGGCAAGGGAAGCGATAAAAAGTCGGTATGCGACGCAGCCAGTGCAGTTTTGCGACTCAGCCGGTGGCGATCGAGGCAGCGCAATTGAGGGGAACGGAGCTACCTACAGAAGCTTTTGCGGGCGCAGGTGGCGGCCGTATTGGGTGGCAGATGTGGTGAGCAGGAGAAAAGAGGAAGAAGAAGAGATATTGAGGTCTACCGAGGAAAAGAAAACGAAAAACAGGTAGGCAACTAAGATACATCGGAAAAAGGCAAAACCCTGTTGTGGGAAGGTGGGGTTGGGGTTTTTCCCATTGCAATCTGTTAATAACGGGAAGGAGCTACATAATTACTCCGTACTCTACGGCCATAGTATCCTACAGCCATGGGGAGGAACCAACGGGGTGCGGCAAAAAAATCAAGATAATTTTTTTTAAAAGGGAAAAAGCTGACTAAGTGGGGCGAATCGGCGATGTGGTCTAGAATGGACATGAGGAAATTTTTCAGAGTGGGCCACGTCCACCGAGTTGTGCCTCGCTGACCGCAATTTGACAGGTCCTTTTGCGCTATGAAAACACGGGCAGGGACTGGCGAATTGCGAGACAGGACTCTACGGGGCGAGCGTCAGTGTTTGTTCGGGCGCATGTGTCTGTACGCTATCGGCGCTGTCAGCGGCAGTTTTGCCGTTTTGCACGTTTCGTTCGTCGAGGCGCAGCCCAGATGAAGCAGAGGGACAAGGGGGCGCGAGAGACGACGGGACGTCTGCATACTATGCAGTATACTCATAGTCTAGAAGCGCCTCCGGCTGCATGCTGTGCCGTTCGGCCAGTCGGGCTCCTCGTAGCAGACCGGATGCAGAGAGCCGAGCGCACACCTATGTATCTTACATAGTAGGACCTGCAGTTGTCGGCTAGACCCAGTTGGGTGCAGTGGTGCTGGACGGTCTGGCGGTCTGGCCTCCGGGCGCGAGACCGTTGGGCAGACGAACGCAGATGTCGGGTGACGGCCGTCGAGGCACGAGAACAGCCCGCGGACGAATCTTACGAGAAGAAAAGAGAGGATGTCAGACGCCGGGAGGATGTCAACATGTATCCGATACGTTAGTCCAGCAATCCAGAGCTGTGGAAAATGCCGGTTCTGAAGTACTGGACGGCCACAGGCCGCCTCGGTTTGAGCGGCTACGCTCACCCCAGGGGAGGACTGCTGGCAGGTGTTCTTCTTGCGCATTTTGTGGTCTCGAAGCCATTGAAGAGAGGCAGTAAGACGTATCATATCCGAGCGCTGGAGAGGGGGAGGAAGAGATGAGGGAGTGGGAGAAGAAGAGAAAGAAGAGCAAGAGAAAGAAGAAAGCCGCACAATATCATAATGCGTAGTTTTTTTGTTGTTGTATCGGATGCTGTTGTACAGAGTGTGGTGAGTATGTGCGTATACGGGCACGCTGAGCCCCCCGGCGCATCTACTGCTCGGGCGCGGCCGCGGCCGCCTGCACCGTCTTCATCTCCTCGACGGCCCAGCCGCCGTCGGCCGCGACCCAGCCCTGCTGCGGGCCCAGAAACGCGGCGCGGTCGGCGCCGCGCGCGAGGCCGTCGACGAGGAAGCGCTGGGCGGCCGCACGCACGTCGTCGGGGCCGACGTCGAGCAGCTGCTCGCGGCGCGCCTGGCGCATGGCGTCTGTGATGCCGTACAGGAAGCGGCCCATGCCCTCCTCGTTGACCGACCGCGGCGCGTCGACGCCCTGGAAGACGGACAGCTTCGCCTCCTCCAGGTCACGTGCCGTCCACGTCCGCTCAGCCGCCCAGCGTCCGGCGCCGCGCATCACCGCCAGGCTGTTGGCCGGGTTCGGGTCGCGGTACGCGTAGAAGCCAAACACGCCGTCCAGCGGCTGCGCGTATGCCCCGCCGCCGTACGCGCCGCCCTTTTCGCGGATCTCGTGGTGCAGGTGCTTGTGCGTCAGCAGCTGCGCCAGCACCTGCAGCGCCGCGCCCTCGGCCGCCGTGTAGGCCACCGTCGGCACCACCAGCGCGCCGTACGAGACCTGGTACGGGAGGGGGAAGAACGTCTTGGGCGGGAATGTGGTGGATGTCGGTGTTGCAATAGGGGCTCCAGGGGCTGCCGCTGTCGGCAGAGCGGCCAGAAATCCGTCCAGGGCGGACTCGTTGGCCCGTGCGCTCTCGCTGCCGCACGTGACCGCCACGCGCAGCTGGCCGGCCGCGTCGCCGCCCGAGAGCAGTGCGAGCCGCTGTATGGCCTTGAGCTTGGCGAGCACGTCGTCGAGCTGGCCAGGTCGGCTGCCGTCGCCCTCGGGCCGGCTGGCCAGCGCCGTGACCAGCTGGACCTGCTCGAGGCCGCTGACCTGCTCGCGCAGACGGGCACTGGGGGTCAGCCCGGCCTCGGCGCGACGACGCGCGAACGAGTGGCCGGACGAGGCAATATCGCTGACGACGCCGTCAGACGCCGCCTGCAGCAGCTGGCGCACGTGCTGCTCGGCGGCGGCCCCGTCAAAGTCGGTCTCGAGAACGAGCGCGCGCAGAAGCGCCAGCATCGCCGGCACGTTGCGGTCGAGGGCCATGCCGCCAAACACGAGGCCCTCGCTGGCCGCTTGGGCATCGCTCGGATGCGCTGCCGCGTGGTAGCCCACCGACAGCCCGCCCGTCGTCAGCTTGATGGCGTCCTCGAGCTGCTCCGTCGAGAGCGCCCGCGTGCCCAGCCGCATCACCGCGTCCGCAAACAGCGGCACCAGCGGCCGCAGCTCGTCCGACAGTCCGTCCAGCTCGTTGATGGCCCGAAAGTACGTCAGGCCGTTGGTCGGCGCCTCGCGCCACTGCACCTGTGCCTGTCGCTGCGTCGTGTCCCGCTCCACCGCCGCCGCCGCTGCCTTTTGCCGCGGAATGTCTGCCACGTGCACGCTCGGCAGACAGCTCAGATCCTCGCTGCTCGCCCGCGTCTGCTCGGCCAGCAGCACGGCCTCGCGCTCCTGCAGCTGCTCCTGCGCTGCTGCGCCCAGACTGCCCACCTTGCCCACCAGCCGCGCCTCCTCCTCGCGCGCCAGCTCGTCGCCGTACGCCGCCGACGGCGCCATCGTAAACGTCAGCGTGTTTCGGCCCAGCAGGTAGCGGTCCAGCAGGCCCTCCAGGTAGCCGCCCTCGGCCAGCCGCGTCTCAAAGGCCGCAATGGTGTCGTTCCACGCCAGCGCCGCAAACGGGTCTACGCCCGCGAACCACTTGGGCTTGAGCCGCTGCAGCAGCGACACCCCGAAGCTGGCCGTCTTGTGCTTGAGCCCCAGCTCCAGCTGGTGCAGGTAGCCGTCGATCTTGGCCCGCTCAAAGCCGCGCTCGCGCACCGCCTGCAGCACCTCCTGCACCGTCTCGCCCACCCGCGCCACGTCTGCCTCCTGCACGCCCGTCAGCCCCACCGAGAAGATGCCCACCCGCCCGGACCCGTCGTAGCCCGTGTTAGCGCTCCAGTCCGTGCCCAGCCCCGATTCGATCAGTCCCCGGTACAGCGGTGACCCGTAGCCGTCCATGAGCAGCGCCGACACCAGCGCCAGCGAGAACGACTCCACCACGTCCGCCGTGTCGCCCAGCGTCCACGACACCGACGTCTTGAACTGCCGGCTCGCGTCCACCAGCGGGTCCGTCGGGCCCGCCACCACCACCGACTGCGAGCCGTCCGCAGCCAGGTCGATCGGCCGCCGGATCTCCGCGTCGCGCGGCGCCGGCTCAAACGTGTCCAGTTGCTTGTTCAGCTCGTGCAGGTGCTCCGCCAGCGGCATGTCGCCGTACGTGAACAGCTTCGCGTTGCTCGGGTGGTAGTGCTCCGCGTGGAACTGCCGCAGCTGCTCGTACGTCAGGTCCGTGATCTTCTGCGGGTCGCCGCCCGAGTTGTGGATGGCCGGGAACATGTGGTCCTGGAACCGGATGTAAAACAGGTAGCCCGCGTCCGACATCTGGCCTTTCATCTCGTTGTATACCACGCCCTTGAACACCGGCTTCTCGTTCTCCAACCCGATCCGCCAGCCCTCCTGGGCAAAGTCGGTCGCCTTGAGCAGCGGGTGCAGCGTCGCGTCCATGTATACCGACATCAGGTTGCGAAAGTCCTGTCCGTTGGTCGTGGCAAACGGGTAGAAGGTGTGGTCCGACGCCGTGAACGCATTCATAAAGTTGGACAGCGTGCGCGGCAGCATCTTGAAGAACGGATCGCGGATCGGGTACTTTTCGCTGCCGCAGAGCGTCGTGTGCTCCAGGATGTGGGGCACTCCCGTGTCGTCTGGCGGGTTGGTCTTGAACCCGATGGAGAACACGTTGTTGGCGTCCTCCCGCGCAATGTGCAGGTGCTCTGCCCCCGTCTTGTCGTGCTGCAGGTGCACTGCCGTCAGCTCCAGCTCTGGCACGTGCTTGGATCGCAGCACCGTGAACCCGTGCAGCTTCCCGCCCGCTTCCGCCGGCACCTGTGCCAGCGAGGCAAACGCCCGGCCGCGGGGGCGTGCTGTAGCTGCCGCCGCCCTGGCCATGCTTGTCGCCATCGGCACCGCCTTCCTGCCGGCATATCGCAGCATCTTGTGCTGGCGAGAGGCCGAGCCTCAGGTCGAGGGACACGCGCTTGTGCTGCTGCAGAAGAGGGAGACGTCGGCACGTCTGTTTCTGTCTCTTTCGCGCGTCCGTCCGTCCGAGTCGCGTGCGCTGTGCCTGTGCTTGAAGCTGGCTGAACGTTGAAGTGGGGAGGAAGTGCACAGAATTAAGCTGCCAGAAATGCTCAGCTAATTTTTTCTCACGTCGGAAGGCAGCGGTAGCCCTGACGGAAAGGTACTAGGTACATGTTTTGTCTCTGTCTGATGCAAGAGAAGAAGTATCCGCTACCTTCCCGCTAGCGGCCCCAGATTCCTGAGCCTTCAATTGCGAGGCCCCAGTCCAGCCCTGTCCACCTCGTCCACAACGGATATGCTCTTGTCGTCCGTCCTGTACCGTTTGGATTTCCCGTCTGAAGAGACTGCTTCTTCGCCTGCCGCACAGGCTGGTGGGAGACAAACAGCTGCGCCGCTTCCATACCCACCCCTGCTCTGACAAACGCACAACTGTAACTACAGGCTAGCAGCGCTTATTACAGCGACCCCCCTCTGCCGCCTGGCGCTGCGCTGCAGCCCGCCCAAAGCTGCAATGCACGCCATTGGTGGACTTCGGGTCCACTCCTCCAGCTCGGCGTCTCAATTGGTTCACCCACAGAATAGGGAAAGTATCTTTTCAAGGCTTTGTCTTCCATTCCTGCGATCCAACTTTTTGTCGACACTTTCGTCTCAACCGCCTCCACGTCCACCCGCCGCCGGCCCTCTGAATCGATTGCCTTGTCTCTCGCGACGACCTCGATCCAGAGCTGACCACGGCTGCAACTGCTGCCCTGCTGCCGTCGCCCAGCCCTGCCCTCATTTCCCCTCTCGTTTCGCCCCGTTTCAATTCTCGGCCTCCTCCCATTTCCACGGCCACTCATCTGCCTTGCGGCCTCTCTTCTATCCGCTCCGCCCTCCCCCTCCGGCTCCGCCCCCCCTCTCCGCACGCTCGGGCCCCTCTCCACCGTCTCCTCCCCTCCGACGGACTTTCCCTCTACCGTCTCCCCGCCGAAGGATCGCGCCGGCCATCTCGCACACGAGGGGAAAACTGGCCAGGAGCCGGCAAACGGAAACCGTCCTGCCGCCCCCCCTCCTCTCCTGGGACCACGGGAACCGATGACCACCTCGAACACGGGCCTTGACGACAGACCCCCACTACTCTCGCTGCAGACGGCCTGTCTCGCCTAGTTTTCTGGATATCGATAGTCGCTCGTTCCCTTCGTTTCCTACGGCGTTGATCTCCGAGATATCGTCACTGGGCCAGGCTACGCTCGCCCTGTCCAATGTCAACAAACGGCTCGCACACTCGCTCGGCAACAAACGGCGTCATGGCCCACGCCCATGATGTGACTGCCATGACAAACGGCCACACCCACGACACCCGGCCCGCGCCGCCCCCACCACCTCCCCCGCCAGGCTCGTCCGCCGCGCCGGCAGCACCTGCTCTGTCCAAGCTGAAGCAGAACAAGAGGCAGCAGAATGTCGCCTCCAACGAGGCATCCAAGTTGGTTGCCCAGAAGATTGCGCAGCTAGAGCTGGACCAGGCTGGCGAGAAGGACCAGGAGCTGGAGATTGGTGCGTGACCGGAGGATGCTCTCTAACGCTTTTGCTCTTCTGCCCTCTTTCCCTTTCCCCGTCTTCGCTTAGGATTTGGCTGTTTTTGGCTCACAAGACGTTTGTTCTAGAGAAGGAAGTGCGAAAGGCAAATCGCGAGCTGCACAGCCAGACGGCAAAGATGGACTCCTTGCAGAAGATCGACCATCTGTCGAAGCGATGCACCGATCTGTTGCACGAGATGAAGCGACTCGAGCGCGAGAGCCAGAAGAACAAGAAGAGGACCGACCAGCTCCAGAAGGAGCGTGACCAAAGCCGGAGCGAGCTGAGCAAGACCATCGGCCTCAAGGAGAAGTTGGAGAAGCTCTGTCGCGAGCTGCAAAAGGAAAACAACAAGCTCAAGGTTCGACCCGTTGCACCTCACACTTTCCCCATTTCCCAACTTGTTTTTTGTAATGTTTCAGGCATCACTCTCTGCAACCAGTAGCTGATATGTTGTACAGAACGAGAACCGGACTATGAAGGCCAACGAAGTCTCCAATCTGAATTCTTGGGACCAGAAGTATGCAACGCTGCTACAGAAGCTCGACGACCTGCAAGAGGAAAAGGACCACCCAAAGAAGCAGGTGGTAGATGTCCAGCTGGACGAGTTGTACGCACTTTCCCAATGAGCTGCTTCTTCGTGTGTGTATCCTGCTCTTGCTGACTCAGTATGGGCACAGATTCCGGCAGAGGTTCAAGTCTCTCATCGAGCAGTACGAGCTGCGTGAACTTCACTTCCACTCGCTTATGCGCACAAAAGAGCTGGAGGTGCAGTATAACATGGCACGCTTTGAGCGCGAGAAGAAGCGGGCAGAGGCCGAGGTGGCCCTGACGCGGCGGTTGAACGAGCAAGTGCAGACCTTTTCACGAACAGAAAGCGAGCTGCGGAATCAGCTGAATCTTTACGTGGAGAAGTTCAAGCAGGTAAGCTTACTTCCATGAGACGGCTAGATGCTATACCGGATCCCATGTCGGCATACAATCTTGACTGCTCTGCGTCTACATATTCCCTCGCCGAGACCCAGGACCGGGACCCGGGACAATGCTCCAGCACGCAGAAGACTCGCGATTTTTCTAACAGACCAGAAGGAGATGGAGGAGGCGTCCAGCAAGACCAGAAAGCTCGAAAAGGACAATGACGGCATGAAGAGAAAGCACGAGGCGATGAGCCAGAACGTGGTGAAGATGGCCGAGGAGCGGGCGGAGAACGCACGGCTCCTGGATCTCACAAAGAGGCAGCTGGAGAAGCTCAAGTCGATTATTGTCATGATGCAGAGGCAGGAGACAAAGGCCACTAAGGGGGATCCCTGGATCTCGGATTTTCTGGCCGCCAATGGCGTCAACTTTGTTCCGCTGGCCTCTGACGGCCTGATGCTGGCCAGGGAGAGCGACTCTGCCGGGCCGGAGGGGGATGACGGCGCGGACGACGAGAACCAGAGCGAGGCTGAGACGGCAGAGGCGGCCGAGAGCAGCAAGCGCGCCGAGGGCGCAGCCAACAATGCTGAGAGAGGATACCGGCATGAGGAGGAGACCGGTGGTAGCGGCGGCGGCGGCGGCAGCAGCGGTGACGACAGCGGCAGCGACCTCGATGGGGGGGGCGTGAGCGATGCGGGCGCGGTGTTTGGCGATGATGAGGGGCCACCGAGTGCGATAGAAGAAGCCGACCAGGCCGATCCTGGAGCGCAAAAGGACAAGCAGCCGGCACAACCACCGGCACAATCAGCGCAGAAGCAAGCACAGCCAAAGAAGAAGCAGACACAAAAACAGAACAAAGCAGCACAACCACCATCACCTCTGGTTGCGGCAGCGGCAAGTGGGCAATGACAGCCCCCTAGAACTGCTGCTCTTGGACGGCAAGAAGGAGAGGGAGTATGGCGGGCATAGGAGGGTGCGAGGCTCCTGGCATGGCCGCGAATCGGCTCGTGGGTGATTCCACGGCCAGAGGACCGGAGTCCCGGGACCGAGGCGTGTTTCTTTTTTGCTGGGGTATCTCTCTCTCTCTCCCTCTCTCTTGCTCTCTGGGATACTTGTTTTGCCAATATTGTGTTTAATATATACGCGAATCGCGCGCTATATTGGAGCTTTGGTGTGTCTACAGTGGTTGCCTGTCTTGGCAGCTGAACTTATTACTGCACCTCTTCCTTGCCGCCTGCTATCGCATGGCTGGCCTGGTATTAGAATGTGCATCTCCTGCTCGTCTGCAAATGCAATCTTCTGCCTCTCTAGTCGCGTATCTTGTCTTGAGTCCGGTCCCGCCACGCGCGGTGGGCCTTTCATTCTTGCTCTTCTGGCTTTTCTACGACGTACGTATCTTATCTCCCACCACCCATTGCCATGTATACGTAAGATACTTGCGGGGCGCTGAGGTCCAGTTCTTGAAGTTGCAGGACGCACAGAAATATTCGCAGTCGTTTTGCCCTCACCGACTTTTTCCAACCTTTCTTTGGTAGCTGTGCCTTGCCCCCGTTTGTCAGGTGCAGCTGCAAGAGGACGATGCGCACAATCAGGTAACCAAGTCATGCTGTCGCTGCACCATATGTGGACAGTGTCCATTGGGCCATGTCTCTGGGCTTTCTATCCTGAACCTATTATGTCTCGACGGTGGAGAGAGAGTTGCCGAACCATACGAGTAAACCCAAGAATCTATTAACTCTCGCCAATGTACGGCTGCCACAGGCATTCTTTAAGAATTATTTACATTGAAGGACTTAAAGGGACCTCTTGTAGCACCGGTCCAGTCCGTTGTTATGGGTCGTAAGGGTTTTGATAAACGAGAAAAAGCCTGCACATCAGCTCCTCTGGCTGGCGTGGCTCAACATGAGGTTTGCCGGATGTCATGGCAGTTACAATTGATGTCGGGTTTTTGTTGTATGGAAAATACTGCAAATTTAGGCTGTCCTGTGGGCGTAGACGTTTCAAGGAGCTGTCCACAATTCTAGACTAAGTATCTTACAGGAAGAGCTTCAGAAGGAGGAAAACATAGGAGAGTAGAAAATAGACCCGATTCAAGGAGTATGACAGAGACCCAACCTGAACTTATAATCAGACGTCTCTGCATCAGAGCGAACAAATAAGTGGGGCATAAATTAGAGTTGTAGGCTTTATAAAGTAGTCTATCAGTAGCATATTTCAGCGAAGTAGCTCAAATTCAGCTTCAGACGATCTGCAAAGATTGACTACCACTCCTTCGGGGACTTCGCTTTTTGACTTCTTGAACGTTTGCGTCTTCCGCCATTATCTCTAGACCTCTATACAGGTTATTTTTATAATAAAAACATCCTGTCTGGTTTGCTCAGTGCTCTTCGGGAAGCTGAAGTTGCGGTTCCTCCTCATCAACTCATGAGCTCCGTAGAGCTGCCTTGGTGCAGTGGTATGAAGACTATCTCATCTCTGTGATAGCACCCTGTTCGAACCATGTTGTTGGCTGTTTTTTTTCTGGTCTGACTGATCATTTCCGTACTGTCCAGATCCGGCGAATGACTCATTTGTGCAACCAGCTTGAAGATTGGCCTCAGCCTCAGGTTGGCCTCAAGCTCTTTGACTCTGCTGGTGGGGTATTTAACCCCACCGTTTGCTGTCAATAGGAAACCGATGGCCCCTTCACGACTGCAAACCAAAATTCTCGTTCCGCAGAGTGAAGACCGCTTCATCATGGAAACAGGCCAGCAGGACCAGAGCCAGAAACCTTGGTTTCTGCAATCCAGCATTCCAGTCCTCTTTCCCCATCACACAGCCCTATCGCTGTCTAGTGGCCAATTCAACGACTTTCTCCAGACGGATCTTGCTAGCCGCAGCACGGAGCCTAAAGAGGTCCCACAAACCGACGACGGCACTACTACTGGGACAAGCGATGGCACCATCGCTTATACCCCCTCTTCATCGACGGCGGGCGTCTCAGAGATGCGGGATGCGCTCAGCAGCGTCATCCTACACGACGATGCCCAAGCTTCTCCCGAGACAGCTCTGCCTGCCGATTGGCGGCCGGTAGAGAACCATCCTTTTGTGCAGGGCCTGCTGTCTGCGAACAAGATCGACCCCGAGGATGCCCCTGACCTGACTAACAAGATGTTTACCGAAAACGGCGATGTGGCCTTCCGCTCGACGGAAAACCCGCTCGTCGATCTCTTCTCTGAGCTCACAGAGACCTTGGCGGGACCGAGGCTGATCGAGCTGCTGAATGCGGCCTGGGCCCGTGACGACCTGGCCACCCTGAAGATCATCTTCAACGCACGCTCGATCCACCTAGGCAAGAGCTCTCGTATGGCATTTTACCGTTGTGCCGGCTGGCTCGCCCAGAACCATCCGCTGACGCTGGTGATGAATCTCCGGTGGCTGAGCCGGCCCGTGATTGAGAAGAAGGTGGCAAAGAAGCCGGATGCCGACGCCATGTCTGACGAGGCCGCCGTCGTGATTGAATCCTGCGAAGCGGATGGGGCCCATCCGGCTCACTTTGATGTCCGCAACGGCGTCGCTCACGGATACTGGAAAGACCTGCTCAATATCCTCGCTCTCGCTGCGGATGGCAAGCTCGAGCCTCTGGCCTCTCCTCGCGAGCTCCTCAATATCGACGGACGAAAGGCCAAGGACGTCCGCTCCGTCGGCAAGGATGCCGCCAAAGTGAAGCGCCACGAGACTCGTGAGAAGCGCCACGAGACGGCCGTCCGACTCTTTGAGACGGACGCAACGTATCGGGCTCTCCACCTGACTGTTGCCCGCCTCTTTGCAGAACAGCTGCAGCTCGACCTTGCCGCTCTGCACGGCAGCGACAGAGCCGCGCAGCGGCGGATTTCTCTCTGTGCAAAGTGGGCACCTTCTACGGATCGCTTCCACGACCGGCACACCCTTGTCGTCTCGCCCATTGCGGAGATCTTGCATCCGGCGTCCGAGTTTCCCCCCAACGTGTCGGAAGACCGAGAGGTCTATCTTCGCCACGCTCGCGAAGCCTATCGCAAGGATCTGTCGGCGCTCCGCGCTCATCTCGGCGTCGTCGAGCGCAACATCTCGGCCGGCACGTTTTCCGAGATCCGCTACGAGCGCCTACCTTCGGCGGCGATGAACAACTATACCGTCCTGTTCACCAAGAAAGACGAAGCCCGATTTGACAAGTACCTGGACGATGTGGCTCGCGGCAGCGCAAATATATCCGGAGCGACTCTGCTGCCCTCGACTCTTGTCCGGACCCTCCTTCACCCCAAGCCAGCAAAGACTGTGAGGCTTGGTGAGAAAATCGCCGAGGTCATGGCGAAAGTGGCCGATTCCCAGTGGAAGACGCTCGTACAGCGCATCCGGGACTCGGGCACCCTCCCGAACTGCATCGCCGTCTGTGATGTTTCCTTGTCCATGTTGAGCCCCACGTTTCCAGACGAGACCTGTCCTATGGACTCTTCCATCGCTCTCTCGCTTCTGGTTTCCGAAGTAGCTGCACCGCCTTTCGATGGCATCTTCATCACCTTTTCTGCCGAACCCAAGGTGGTACAAGTCGACGTCTCTCTCAGTCTGGCCGAAAAGGTTGACGCAATGCGCAGCGCGGAAGCTGGCTTCAATACCGACTTTGTTGCCGTATTTGAACGCCTGATCCTGCCTATGGCCAAGAAGAACAAGCTGAAGCAGGAGGATATGGTCAAGCGCGTCTTTGTGTTTAGCGACATGCAGTTTGACCAGGCACATCGATCCGAGGACAGGTGGGACACGGCTTATGAGCGCATCGAGAAAGGGTATCGCGAGGCTGGCTATGAGATGCCCGAGCTGATTTTTTGGAATCTCGCCGGCAATGATGCCTACGGTTACAGCGGTGGTCATGACCCGACAGCCCCGAAGCCCGTGAACAGCGAGCAGCCGGGCACAGCAATTGTGAGCGGCTACTCGCCGGCCATGCTAAAGGTCTTTATGGACGGCGGCTCCTTCGAGGACCCGGAGGCGGAGGAGGACATGGTCGACGTCGACGTCGACGGCAACACAGTGGATCTGCGCAAGAGGCAGAAGATAGACCCGTCTGTGCTCGTCACAAAGGCCATCTCACACAAGGCATACGCCATGCTACAGGTCGTCGATTAGGTGACGAGACGAAACAAAAAGCGGGCGTGTACGGACGACCGGTATTATGACTGATAGCTGAAAACCACGAGTCGTTGATCTTCCGATTCTGTCTACTGTGAACAAAGCCCATTGCACCGATCGTAGATCAAACTGCAGTTCTGTAGCCATCCTTCTCAGAGACGGCCCTTTCGTCCGTCCTCGGCCACCTTGAGCACAGGGCGCAGGTTGTTCACCCGCTCCCAGAGACTTCCCAGCCCGTTCTTGATGCCCTTGGCTTCCTCGCGTGTGAACCACTCCTCGGCCGACTTGGTCCTACCAGGGTGGATCTCGTCGAGGAGCTTGAAGTCTCTTTGAATCAAGCCATCCTTGCCGCCGGACGCCTTCCAGATGCTCCAGAAGCCGGTAAAGTTCTCTCGAATTGACATGGTGCCGGCATCGTCCAGGCTGGCGTTGTAGCCGGTGGCGACGCCTCCTGTTCCCATGGGACCCGATTTCCAGTAAGTGTCGAGGTCGGTGTCGACGTACCTAGCCGGATGCCCAGTCACCCTCTCAAAGGCGCGGGCCAGCTCGTCGTAGGGGATCAGCGCAATGGCAACCTCGAGGTCCAGACCGTCCGCCCGGTTCTGGTGATCCAGGATCCATCGGACGTAATGGCCGCAGTCGTCCAGGTCAACGTGGGCGACTGCACCGCTGCCCAGGGGCACGCGCCAGGTCACGACGCCGTCCTCGACGGTGGGGCTCATGGGAGTAGCCGTGGCTATGGTCATGTCCATGTACGGCCCCGTGGTGAAGGCGGCGGCCCCCATCTTGGCGCTGAATGGGCTCTTGTTCTGCTGCAGGATCCACTCGGCAATGCGGCCCTTTCCGTCGTAGTGGCCGCTCCGAAACTTGGGATCGTAGCCGCTCTTCTTGTAGACAAAGTCGAGGTTGCCGTAGACGAAAAACTTGATGCCCTCCTCGATGGCAAGCTCGTAGCTCCGGATGGCCCAGAAAATTTCCGTCTTTTCTCCGCTGTTGAACCCATCAATGTTGACAAAGGCATAGTCGGCACCGCGGAAGCCTTGGCGAAGGTCTTGCTCGCTGGCAAAGGTGCCGAGAACGGGCTTGGTATTGCCGAGAGCAATGACCTGCCGGGCTCTGGCCGAGTTAGCATCACGGGTCAGAAACCGGACCCTGTAGGCGCCATCTTGGACAAGGCCGCGGATGACTGGGATGCCCTGGGCACCTGTTCCGCCCACAACAAAGACGATGGGAGATTCTTTTGCCTGAGCCATTTTTGTTTTGGGAGTGTCGATACAGAAGAAGTGTAAAGATGGGTCTTTATGGATGGCTTAAACCTGGGGTCTTTATACCCCTTGTTCTCCATACATGTCGAATGCATACACACTTCCGACGTCGCCGTGCCATAGCATTACACGTCTTCACAATGGCAGCCTACGTGTAGAGAGAGATGTGAAAGGAAATGATAACTAATCCAGTGTGGTTGCGGTCCGCGTATTGATTAGTGTCGATTATAAACCGACAAGGAGCATCGTTGACCAGACTGCAGTCACACATGAAGCACTGCTGCACGGAGCGGCTTCTGCTTTAACTAATCACTTGCTCCAATCCATTTGGCGTGTTTCATATGCTTTTAGAAGCCTATTGGGAGTGCCGTTCCAAGTTGATACAGCACACTGGACCGACCTGTTTACTCTGATTATAAACTAATCTCCGTCTGACAAAACATAGTTTCCAAATCTACTCGTGTATGTCTACTGCCTTTTTCGAGACCGTGGTAGAGATGAGAAAGCAGTGCTTTTGATAACTAATTACCTGGGTTTCCATCAGTAGTGGCTCCTCCTAAGAATACCGTATCACGCCAAGTATGCCCCTCCGGAGAATGTCGAATAATCAAGCTACATGCACTGTATGAGCTACGCACAGCTCTACTTCTGGTTCCGCCTCGGATTGATCTAGCCCTACCTCTTGCTCGCGAAGAACTCTAGACCCGCTGATATTTTCCCTGTCCACGCTTGCTGTTCTCCCCGTTTTGATCGGCAGGTCGAGGATGGGGGAAAGACTCATTCCATGCAAAAGATGTTTGGATCGTTTCGAAAAAACTTGGGGTTGTCGGGATTGCGGCCAAGGTTGTCTCTCAGAATGCCGCTGTCTTCGGCGTTGAATACCAAAAGCATCACCGGATCCACCTGTCCACGTAATATATGCTCTGAAAGCTCGCCTGCATTCAAGAAGATGTAAAAAAATAGTGTTCCACAGCTTGTCGCCATTGTCTGTAAGATACTTCTTGTGGCGTGGACGGGGCCGGGATGCCCCAAGATGATTTGTTGGAGAGACAGGGGTAAAGGTTGAGTCGGTAGCCGAATTCATGCTGCCGAGATGTAACGCGGCTGTAAGTCTTCCGTCTTCGGGCAACGCCTAATAATCTCATCACATATCCATGACCGCCGAGATTTTCTTCTCCCCAAATCACTCCGACTTCAGGACCAAATGCTAAGCTTTTGATTATCCAACCGCCTCCCTTTTTCATTTACTTCTCGCCATGATATCGCTCCGCTAAGTAGTAGCACCCAAATGCCCTTTGTATCTTGGTATTCATAAACACACGACGCCATTTTCCCACGATGCTCCGAGTCCCTATTTCCTCCGCGTGGAAAGCCTTGCAGGCCCGAGTCCTCGGCGGATCTCCTCAAGCTGCTCGATGCCCGTCTGTGGCCGGCCCTTGCGGATGGACCGCTTGCCCTGCATCGTGTACCCGTCCAGGAAGTCGTCCATGATGTTGTCAAAGTCTGCCCGCATCGGCCCCTGTACGCTCGATGCGGACGAAAAGGCCGACACTGACTTCATGTCGTCCATATCGTCGTTGTACTCCTCGTCGATCTTTTCAAACCGCGCGTCCAGCAGCGTGAGCTGCTCTGTGCGCACGAGCGACGACGACGTCATCGAGAAGCCCGACTGCTGCGTCAGGGCGCCCTTTCTCTTCTTCTTCCGCCCTCCGCTTGTCGTCGTCGTCCAGATGGACGACTGGATCTCCGACATGGCCGGCACGATCGGTCTCCGCGTCTTGGTCTGGTCCTTTTTGAATTGGTTAAAGTCCTCCATCCACGCCCCGGACGGCTGCGGCGCACTGCCTGGTGGGCCGCCAGCCGACGCTGCCGCCGCCGTGTCGACTAGATCCGGCACCCTGTCTTCGCTCTCCTCGTCCTCGGCCGTCTGGTCGTCGTGCAACTTTGCTGGACGCTCTGTCGCATCCGACTCCCAGCCGTCGTCGTCGTCGTCGGCAAAGCCCTGCTCCGAGTAGGTGTCTTCAAACTCATACTTGTCGATCTCTTCGCCGTCCTTGGCCAGCTCCTTGAACAGGTCATCGTCCTCCTCATCCACATACTCCTCGTCTTCCAGCGCCTCCAGAACTTCGCGCAACCGCGGGTCCATGTCCGGCTGGAATCCGGCAATGGTATCGGGTACGTCTTGCTGGTTTTGGTAGGTGACGCGCTGCAGGTTCTTGGATGGCAGGATGTCCTCGTCGAGCAGGTCTTCTGACCGGTCGCGCAGATCCATCTGCTTGAGCGCCTCGGAGAGCGGTTGCTTCAGCTTCGCCTTGTCCTTGTTCAGCGATGCCGACGACTCGACAAAAACGGCCTCGCCGCCACCGCTACCGATCTCGCGCAGATGCTGCATGTAGTCGTACGAAGAGTCGTCAAAGTAGACACCATAGTTGGCCGCCTCGCCCTCGTTTTTCCGGATCTTCTCGGCGTCCTCTCCTAGCTGAGACGCCAGCTCGTCCAGCTTCTTGGACTTGTGGGCATTGGGAATCTCGGTGGGGTTGAGCACCATGGCCGGAGCCGACTCGTCGTGGATGCGCGGATCATTCTGAGGCCGGTGGACGAGCGTGAAATGCGACGCCGACTTCTTGTCACTGGGGGCAGAAAGTTAGCACACCAACGAATACGAGCCAGGTCTTGCTAGAAAGACGGCGAGCGTACATCCACTTGCGCCGAGGCATGACTTGTGTTGGTACGTAGGGGCGCGGAATGTGGTGTTCTTGGGTTCCTTTGGTAATACTCTTGTGATATATATCGCTTGGCTGGGACGATCAAAACAAGATATTCTGATGTGCATATATGGTGTTGTAAGTCTTTGATAGTATACCATTCTGTGGGAAAAAATACGTTCGGCAGAAAAAAAAAAGACCCGTTTTTCTATCTTATCATAATCTATCTTACATTTTGGAGGGGCAGAAAACCGAGAAAAAAAATTGCCCCCCGCTGCAATTAATCAGCATTGACGTTGGAAGAATCGCATGCAAATCGGGACTTCTATAGGGTCTCTAACACTACTTCTGACATATTTTCAACGTTTTAAATTTTATTGTTAGAGTACAGAAAGAAAATCAAGGGTGCTCAGCCCTTCGTTAATTTTTTCGTAACACTCTTCAGGGTCACAACTGCTCTCAACTGTTCACAATGGTTTTACCAAAGTCCAAGACCTCCGTTGGTCTGGGCAATACGTTGATGAAGGATCGGTTTGGCAAGGGAAAAGGAGCAGACAGACGCAAGGGTACATCCATTACACGGACAGACCATCTAACCGGCGAGCAGGTAAGCAGAAGAGCATGCGACGGCTTGCAGCACAACATTGGGCATGCGCTGATCCTTTGACTTTGCAGTATGTGACGAGCGAGCGCCGTGAGGCGGGATGGGTCAAGATGCGCTCTGTGACAGAACAGGGTGCTCTGGAGGAATTCTTGGCGACGGCGCAGCTGGCTGGCACCGACTTTACCGCACAGAAGATGAACAATGTCAAGATCATCCACACAGACCAAAAGAATCCATATCTCCTGACGGCGGCAGAGGAACGGACAGCGCTGAAGAAGCACAAGGAGAACAGAGACCGGCTGACAGTGCCGAGGCGTCCAAAATGGGATGCTTCGACTACGCCAGAGGAGCTGGACCTCTTGGAGCGCGAGTCCTTTTTGGTTTGGCGCCGGGGACTTGCTGAGCTGCAAGAGAACCAAGATCTACTTATGACTCCGTTCGAGCGGAATCTCGAGGTGTGGCGGCAGCTGTGGCGAGTCATCGAGCGCTCAGATCTGGTCGTGCAAATTGTGGACGCGCGCAGCCCCTTGTTGTTCCGCTCAGAAGACCTGGAGGACTACGTCAAAGAAATCGACCCGCGCAAAGAGAACCTGCTGCTTATCAACAAGGCCGACATGATGACGGACGAGCAGAGGATGGCCTGGGCAAAGTACCTGAAGAAGGCAAACGTCTCTTACAAGTTTTTCTCTGCGCATCTGGCCAAAGAACTCAATGAACAGCGCGAGTTTGATAGCACTGATGAAGAGGAGTCGGAGTCTGAGTCCGAGTCCGAAGATGGCGCCGAAGCAGCCGCTGGCGGTGCTGCCATTGCGCCAAAAGACGCGACCGGGGAGGAGGCAGCGAAGGGAAAGGGGGAGGCGGAAGTCAGCAAGGACGAAAATGACGACGAGCCGGACATACACATTCTTACAGTGGAGGAGCTTGAAGAGCTATTTTTGAGTTTCGAACCCAAGGACGAGAGCCGTAAGCTGAATCTTCCCCCGGAGACGTGGCTTAGAAGAAAGTACTGACACTTCCTCTAGATCCGGACCGGAAACTCCAAGTTGGTCTTGTCGGCTACCCCAACGTGGGCAAGTCGTCGACGATCAACGCTCTGATCGGCGCGAAAAAGGTGTCGGTCTCGTCGACGCCCGGAAAAACTAAGCACTTCCAAACGATCCACCTGAGTGAGAAGGTGATTCTTTGTGATTGTCCCGGTCTGGTGTTTGCCAACTTTGCGACGACCAAGGCAGACCTCGTGTGCAACGGCATTCTGCCCATCGACCAGCTTCGCGAGTTTACCGGCCCGGCAGCCCTCGTGGCGCACCGGATACCGTTGCCTTTTCTCGAGGCCGTGTACGGCATGCACATCCGGCTGCGGCCGCTGGAGGAGGGTGGCACGGGCCTGCCGACGGCCGAGGAGTTGCTCATGGCCTATGCGCGGGCGCGTGGCTTTACCAAGGCCGGCCAGGGTCAGCCCGACGAGTCGCGGGCGGCACGGTACATTCTCAAGGACTACGTCAACGGCAAGCTGCTGTACTGCGCACCACCGCCGGGCGACTACAACACGGCCGAGTTCAACCGCGGCCTCTACGACGTGGCGCACCTGCCGGAGAAGCGGCGGGTGGCGCTCGGCGTGGCCATCAGCGGCATGAGGGGCATGTCGCTGGCTGAGGACGAGGAGGACAGCGATGGCGGCGAGGACGGCGCGGCTGTTTCCCTGGCGGCCACAGACATGATCTCGCTGCCGGCGGGCCCCAAGACGCAGCAGCTGGACAAGGAGTTCTTCAAGCCGCAGCGGGGCACGGCCGGGCATATGAACATGCCCTTTAGCCACAAGTACACGGAGCAGGGGCAGGCGTCGGGCAAGCAGCTCAGCGGGCGCAAGGCGAGGCTGATGGTGGCGCTGGAGAACGGACTGGATCTGAGCGAGGTGCAGGCTGCGTCCGGAAAGAAGCACTTCAAGGCCGGCAAGCGGGCCAAGGGCAAAAAGAAGATTGGCGTCGGGCTGGAGGAGGAGGTGCGCGGCGGCGGGCACGCATAGGGGCCAGGATTGCCAAGGTTTTGTCATGAACGGTCATTCGGATGGCGTTTGGAAACATGCATACTGGCCTTTTGTGACTATGTGCCAGGCGGGATTACGTTTAGGGAAAAAAAGAGCACAGAGGGTTTGGGCTGTAGAAGGATTAAGCATCGGCGAGCAAGGATGGCTGCAAGCTCCAGTAAATATCATCATGACGTGTAGTGTCACATGCACTGTCACGTGAACAAGTTCATGTCCCCACACTGAAGCTAAAGGAGGTGGCAGCAGCTCGGAACACTTGCTGTCGCAACTCAATCTCCTGCAACATTCACACGACACGGTTCAGAGCTCGATGCGCCGTCACCATGTCTAACAAGTACGGTGCGGCTTACCGCAGCGCCAACGCCAACGGCAGCGGGAGCGCCAACGCCAGCGGCGGCGGAAACGGCTATGGCAACTTTGGACGGCCGCAACAGCCACAGCAACCGGCACTACAACGACCCCAACCACCCGCACAGCAGCAGCAGCAGTCACTGAAGCCCGCAGCGCGACTGCGACCGAGCAACGACGACTACGACCCGTACGGCGATGGATACGTGAGCTCGTCCTCGCGGGAGCGGTCGCGCGGGCCGGTCTCGCGAGGGGCTGTCGGACGATTTACGCCGGCGGAAGAGCAGCAGCCCCAGCAGCCACCGCCGCGGCGACGTCCGGAGCGGCAGCTCGGGCAGGAGGCGCTTGACCGGATACACAAAGACTGGCCGACGATGTGCGAGAATGACTGCGTGCCGGTGCAGATGGCGCTGCAGCTGCTGGACTCGAGCTCGGTGGGACGGGCCCACGAATACAGGGGCTTCCAGGAGACGCACCAGTACCTGCAGGACTCGCTCAAGGGCATCGTGCACGACTACCACCAGGGGTTCAACAGCTCCATCGGCACGTTCCACAAGATCCAGAGCAGCATTCAGGCGTCGCAGAAAAAGGTGCGATGGCTAAAGGAGACGCTGGCGGCGTCCAAGGTAAACCTGTGCAAGACGGACCCGGAGCTGAAGAAGCTGTACGCGTCGTCGCAGATGTACGACGACCTGCTGCAGACGCTCAACGACGTGGACGAGCTGCGGCAGGTGCCGGAGCGGCTGGAGGCTCGGATCTCGGAGAAGCAGTTCCTGACGGCGGTGGACGTGCTGCAGAACGCGCTGCGGAAGCTGCGGAAGCCGGAGCTGGACGGGATCGGGGGGCTGAGCGACCTGCGTAGCTACCTGGCGAACCAGGAGACGGCGCTGATGGACATTCTGGTGGAGGAGCTGCACGAGCACATGTACCTCAAGTCGCCGTACTGCCAGGAGCGATGGCAGGCACTGGCGAAGCATCAGGGGACGGCAAACGAGGCGTACTACGGCGACGCGGCGTCGACGGTGCCGCCGTTCTACGCGCTGCTGGATGGCATGGAGTTTGAGCACGCGGTGCGGGAGGACCCGGCGCGGAATCCGGAGCGGGACACGTTCTACTACATCACGCTGGTGGTGGAATCGCTGAACAAACTGGGGCGGCTTGAGGGCGCGGTGGACCAGCTGAAGCAGCGGCTGCCGGTGGAGCTGTTCGGGGTGGTCAACGAGGCGGTGACGGAGGTGGACCGCAAGCACCCGAGCTCGCTGCGGGGCGGGTCGTCGGCCAACGCCAACGGGCTGCACATCTACGGCAGCCGGGAGACGCAGATGCGGGCGGACGTGATCTACGACTTGCTGTGGACGCTGTACGGAAAGTTCGAGGCCATTGCCGAGGGCCACCGGGTGCTGCACGAGTACATCAAGGCGCTGATCCGACGAGAGGGCGCGGGCAACAACAGCGCGCTGCTGGGCAGCTTCAAGGAGCTGTGGAACCTATACCAGAACGAGATCCGGTCGCTGCTGCACAACTACGTGACCACAGACGCGGACCTGTACCGGTTCAGCAACTCGCCGCTGTCGGGGTCGGGCGGCTTTAGCGGCGGCGCGGGCGCGGGGCGCAAGAGCATGTTCAAGTTTTCCGAAGCGGACGCGCGATCGGTCGAGATGACGGCTGAGTACGAGGCGCTGGACGGCATCATCCGGTCGGCGGTGCCGGGGCTGACGAGCGACGACGGCGGCGGCGGCGGCAGCGGCAACCGCAAGTCGGGCGCAGATAAGAAGAGCGCGGCAGCACGAAAGAGCATCGGGTTCGGAGACGCGTCGTCGTCGTCGCAGCAGCAGCAGCAGCAGCAGGACGGGATGCGCAAGCCGCTGGTGGAGCCGAGCGTGTTCAACATGAGCCTGCTGCTGCCGCCGACGCTGGTGTTTCTGCAGCGGCTCAAGAGCATTGTGCCGCCGGGGTCGGACCTGGCGACGAGCACGCTGACGTCGTTCCTGGACAACTTTCTGGTCAACGTGTTTCAGCCGCAGCTGGACGAGACGCTGGGCAAGCTGAGCGACGCGGTGTTTGGCGAGGCGGACGCCTTCCAGCCGGACGCGCAGTGGAGCCAGGTGGCGCGCAAGCCCGTGTTCAAGGGCACGACGGCCTTTTTCTCAGTGGTGACGGCCTTCTGCCGGATGCTGGGCACGATCCCGCACGACCAGGCGCTCAGCACGCTGATCATCACACAGATGATGCGGTACTACGACCGGTGCTTCAGCTGGTACAAGGCGCTGGTGACCAAGACGCAGGAGAGGGCCGTGGACGTGGAGGGGGTGGAGGGCGTGCTGGGCGTGGGAGGGGGAGGCACGGGAGTGGGAGGTGGTGTGGCTGCCGGTGTGGCTGCCGGTGTGGCTGCCGGTGCGGCTGTGGATGCCGACGACCACGACACGACACGGCTGCGGCTGTCGGCGGTGATGGCGCTGGAGGACGGCGAGGTGTCGCGGACGGCGAAGCAGCTGTGGGAGGCTGCAGACGGACCGCCGGCCGAGCTGGAGAGGCTGCTGAGCAAGGAGGTGCAGCAGCTGATCGAGCGGGCGGGCGGGCGCGGCAGCGGGGGGCGGCTGGACGTGGGCGACGTGATCTCGGACCGGGACACAATCACGTCGCTGTGTCTGCTGTACACGAGCATGAAGTGGCTGTCGGTCAAGATCGTGGGACTGCGGCACATTACTCAGCAGGATGCTGACTCAGCATCGGCCTCGGCCTCGTCGCGGCCGTCGGCGCTGGCCAAGCCGGGGCGGCGGCGGTGGACGCTGCTGCACGACGCGGGCAAGGCGGTGGTGGCGGACGAGGGGCCGGCGTACCTGCCGATGACGCAGGAGACGGTGCAGTCGTTTGACGGGATCGTGTCGTCGTGCGAGGAGTTGGCGACGACGGCGCTGCTGACGCTGCACCTGGAGGTGCGGTGCCGGATCGCGTACGCGCTGGGGGTGGCGCTGTCGCCGCAGACGGCGCCGTATCTGCTGGACCAGGACGTCAACGAGCCGGACCCGCAGATCCTGGCGCTCAACGGCGAGCTGATTGCGTATGACGAGACGGCGGTGCGGTTCCTGCGCGAGCGCGAGGCCGACTTTGTGCGCAGCGGGCTGGGCCGCCTGGTCAGCGCGTACCTGGTGGGCAACGCGCGCATGGTGTCGCCGATGAACAGCAAGGGCTGCGGGCGGATGCAGCTCAACATCCTGGTGCTGCAGCAGAACCTCAAGAACGTCGAGGAGGGCGTGGACCTGGCGCGGGCGGCCAGCTACTACGGGCTCTTTGACCGGGGGCCGGACGCGATTGTGGCCAGGGCCAAGGAGTACAAGGAGGGCGACACGCAGAAGGAGGCCGACTCGTTCTCGTACGACGAGCTCAAGGTGCTCATCGAGCTGTTCTACTCGGAGCAGCTGGCCAACCCGGAACGCGGCATCGAGAACGCGGCGCGGCGGCAGATGGGCGAGAAGCTGATGGAGCTGGGGGAGCACTTGTGGCAGATGTAGGGGGGAGCGAGCACGAAGACGAAGACAAGCTGTTTTGGTCATTGTTTGGTATTTCTGTATTTCTGTATTCATCTTTCCCAAGCCGGCCTGTCTGTCCCAGTTGACAAGTTCCCTTGGTTCTTCCGTCCTTGTTGCCGCACGTCCCTCGGTACTTCCCTCTCTCATTCCCTTGGTTCACCATTCCCTCCCTCATTCCCCTCGGTTCTTAGCGGCCCCCCCTCCCTCTCACCCCTTCCTGAAACTGCAGCTGATATGTATCACGGCCCTCGTCCTGGGCCTGGGGAAGCTGCGGGTTCTTATTTCCACGAGTACTCTTTCGTTTAATATAAACGCACGGACCAGATAGGCAGCAAGCGGCCGAGCCCGCCGCGATCGAGTGGGTGCAGAGATTGGTCTGGACAGCGGGCGGCCCCTGGGTCGAAGCAGGATCTTGCAGAAGCGTAAGATACTTTGGTGGAAGAAAAGGGGGACAGCGAGATTTAGACTTGCGCACTAGTCAACTCTAATCACCTGATTGGTCAAAGTGCGGGGCAATGTGGGTCTTCTACAGGGGCCACACCGCAGCGAGTCGACGACAGTTTTTTTTTCGGTGAACCGCGTTCCCCTGTTTTTCTCTTTCGCTGTCCTCTCTGGTTCCTTCTTCCCTCTGGCCTTCTTTTTATAAACGGCATTAATAATGCAGCGGCACTGCAGATGGATACCGGCTGTGTCCTTGTAATGAAGGACCACTGGCATTTGATTGCGATAAGCCGGCGTGGGCCGCGCGGATGGCAGCATGCTGTTTGTACGATACTGCACGAGCAATGGATTACTACGGAGTATGTATCTTATCTTAATGTCTGTCAATGAGATGCTCAACACCTGCTGCGATAAACGATGTGGCAGTTCTGCGCGGTGCCGGAACGCCAGGATGACTACGTGGCAGCAGACGCGTCGTAGAGCATGTAGCCTTGCGCTCAGCCAGTTCTGTGGTCGCCTATACCCAGGAACCTCGATATCGACGCTGTCCCGTTTCATAAGCTGCACCCATCTTCACCAACGTCCCTCGTAAGATACATGCTCCGATTATCTCGCCTCCTCTACCGTCTACCGCCTACCGCCTACCGCCCTTCTCCTTGAGCCGAACGCGTGGATCCCCAATAAAGGGAGAGAGGACCCGGCCGCTTCTCCACACCGTTCGCTGTTCTGCACGGCGCCTCTGGCACGTTTCCAACTTTGCAGCAGGCGCCACAGCTGCAGCCATAGTGGCTTTAGTGCCAACCCTTGTGCCCGCCGCCCCTGTGTTGCGCGTTCTGTATTACTGCCCGCCCCACGGGCGAGAAAGGGGCAGAGAGGGCCTCCTTCTGCTTTTCTCCTGCCTCCTTGTCCGGCTCCCTCATTTCGCTCCTTCCCCTTCTTCATTCTAACGACCGCTCTCCTCTCCTCCTTCCACCCCCCCTTTTGCTTTCCCTTCTTCTTTTTTTGCACCTTTTTCTTTTCCTTGTCGAATCGCGCTCATTGCCACCGCTCGCTTCTCTTCTCTTCAATCCGCCCGTTTCTGTCCTTAATTTTTATTAAAGAAAAAAATATTTTCCTCCTTGGCGTCCACGGCCTCTTTCCAGGACCCCCTGCTCGTAAAACCATCCCACAAATACGCCAAGATCCCTCTCGTGCATCTGTCTGCTTCTGGTCCATCATCCGACTCGAAACATTCCCGCCTCTTCGTCGCCAAGAACGAGCACGACAACCACAACAAAGACGCGTCTCCCACCAGTCGTCTCCTCCTAACATACCCATCTCCTCTTTTCATTCGCTCGCGCGTTGGCTGTTGCAGCCAACCCATCCTCTCGCTCCGCCCATGGCGTTCACGTGAGTCGCCACCCTCAGACCGCAACTGGCTTTGCCTGTTGACAAGCATCGCACCTATTGCTGACACGTTCTTGCCTCCACAGATCAGCTTTTAAAACGTTCTGGCATTCCATGACCAGCAATGACCGACGTACGTGTCTCCTATGCAGCTACTTTATCGTGATTCTCCACGAAACTCGTCTGACAATAGCCTTTGCCACTCTGCAGACTCAGAGTACAACTCTCCCTACCGGACCGGCCAACATGTGCCGCTCAACTCGGAGAACCGGCGCATGAGCGCTCTGGCGGCCGTGTCCACCGCCTCCGACTCCCGCGCGGATGTCTCCTCTCCCTACTATACCGACGAGGGCGCCCTCCATTCCGCAGGCTTCGACGGCATCCTCAGCCCAACCATGTCTCACCGCCCCCTTCGCAGCCCCGGTATGCCTCTGAGCCCGGCCCCCTACTCGCCCGGGGCGCGGTCCGAGAGCGCCAAGCGCCAGAGCCAGCTCAACCATGACGGCTTTGAGGTATCGACGCCCACCGGCGAGATCCCCATGCAGTCGTTCCAAGACGGCATGCCACCGCCACCGGCCGTGTCTCGCTCCTGGCAGCGCATCGACAGCTGGGCCGAAGACAACTACCCCGAACTCTTTGACCAGCTCTGCGAGGGCTGCACCACCAACGACATGAACGACCTGGAGCACATGCTGGACTGTTCCTTGCCAATGGACGTCCGCGACTCGCTGCAGGTGCACGACGGACAGGAGCGGGGAGGCCTGCCCACCGGAATCATCTTCAGCTGCATGCTCCTCGACTGCGAGGAGATTGTCCAGGAGTGGGAGAACTGGCGTAAGGTTAACACGGAGTATCTGCAGCAGTCTGCCGCCGCAGAAGCAGCTGCCGCCGCAGCGTTCACGGCCAAGGCCGGCGCAGACGCCGGCAACGGCAGTGTTGATGGGGAGGGCAGCGACGAAGCTTCGTCGTCAAAGGCCCCGTCGACTGCGCCCGCACCAGGCCGGCCCATGTGGAGACAAGAGCTGCAGTCCCGACAGGACTGTGTCCCTCCCAACGCTGTCCAAAAGGTCTACGCCCACCCGGCCTGGATACCGCTGGTCCGCGACTGGGGCGGCAACAATCTGGCTATCGATCTAGCGCCGGGTCCCGCCGGCAGCTGGGGTCAGGTTATCCTGTTTGGTCGTGACTACGATACCAAGTACGTCATCGCTCGGTCGTGGTCGGCCTTTGTCGCCATGGTGGCGGACGACCTGAACAGCGGAAAGTGGTTCATCGACGAGGACAGCAACGACCTGAAGCTGCGCGAATTCAAGACGAGCCGGGTCGAGCCGGGCTACTTTGACATTCTCCGGTGGCGGGCAGATCAGAAGTATGGCCGCCGCAACGCCAAGCGGAGGTCAGCAGCGCCCACTATGAGCTCGCCGACCGGCTCTGGCTCGCCTTACATCAGCCCGACAGAACCGCCGACAGAGCCTCGTGGCCGGCCGCTGCAGCGTCTGAGCTCCCCGTCTCCGCTGGCCAGCCCCAGCCGGCCCGGGTTTGGAAAATCGCCGCTGGCTCGAGTGACGGAAGAGGTCTCGCTCCCTAGCTCAGGTGTCTCGTCGCCGAACGGCAAGGCTGCCGAGAAGTTGGTCGAGGTGGAAACGCCCCGCGTGAGCAGCGATGGGAGCAGGCCTGCTGCCTCTGCTGTCGCTACCCCTACCACTGTCAGCCCGCCTTCGGAATCCCCAAAGGCAGCGAGCGTGACGGCAACCCCGGCCACGTCCAGACCCAAGTCTACGGTTGCGACCGAGAAGCTGCAGGCTGCTGTGGAGGATGAGACAATGAAGACGATTGAGATCTAAGTGCTGAAATGATTTTTGTTTTCTCCGTTTCGGATGCGGTCGCTCTCCGTCTGCGTGTTCGCCGCCGCGAACAGGCGCAAATAAGAGGAAGAAAATGAGCCATTATCATACATATACGCTTGAATCTGGATAGGAGTTCTTCGGCATCGGCGCCCTATGACGACAAACTGCTCGGAACCCGTCTGTTTTTTCTCTTTCGTCTTATCCTCCGGGCTACTGCGCGCAAAGCCGCAGAACAAGCCATGGAACAAGCAACAGGAAAGCGCAGTCGTGCTCTTTTTTTTTTTGAATTTTCCCATGATAAACGTTTTTTCTTGGTCTCTAGTCACTCAACTCGCCAGCTCCCACGCAAAAATTGCGGCGCTGTCAGCACCGTTTGCGGGCATGTCGACGAGAGGCTATATGATGATGAGACGGGCGGACTCTTTGTTTCTATTATCGAGTGCAGGATAGAAGGGTGGCAATGTCTCTTTTCAGTGCCGCATAGTAATAGCCCGTCTGCATTCGCCTTTTGGTGTTATCTTTTCTTTTAGGAGAAGGTCAATCCTCCGTTACGTTTACTTGGGAGTGATGGGCGTTCTGGACGAGGGAAACGAAATACGCATGCATGCCTATGCGGTGGAAATTAGGAGGAGAACGGCAGCTGCAGGAATATACAGACGAGGAAAGCATTTAAGCCGTATGCTTGCAGGAACGTGACGTAACGTGGGGTCGCACATGGCAGTTTCTGCTTATATAAGGCAATATGTGTTTGCGCACAGACCAGTAAGCCTCTAATATACTTCAGGTTCTTGCATCTAACAGCCAAGCATGGCAGAGCATCGTACTTTCCAGGTTGTGGTCCAGCTGCTGCAGACTGACAGTCTGAGGAAAACCCAGGCCATGGCCTTTGGAAACAGTAGGCTATTACAAGATGCTAGCTTTGCTACACACTTTGTCTCTTCCGACAGCGCCCCGATTCGCTGCCAGGCGTGATTTTCTGCGCTTTCCACCGCCGCCTTTGGTTGATCCCGAAAGGCCCGCAACCGGCAGCCAGTTTTGGGCTGCCAGACGCTGTTCACTGGTCCGTCCTGGTATCTTATTTGCTCGAAGGAAAAGACGAGCAGCATTTTCCTTGCTTGTTGTTGCCGGCTCCTCATGATGTTTCTACTGACAGACGCCTGCTTCCTTTCTATGGCCATGGTTACACTGGTTCATGGTTTCAACGGACTCCCTATATTTGTGTATCATTCCTGCCAGCCTCCCATAGCCTCTTCTCCGAACTATCCTTGTCATTCTTTATTTTCCATGGTCCTTGGACACCAGGTCTCCACGTTTCTGTTCTTTCGTGTTTCCATACTTCTTAAGATCCTATTTCTGTATTCGTACCACCACCACCCCGGTCTGTATATCCGGAGAGTTGCTCCTACTGAAGGTCCCTGTCGGTAGAAGGCCGTGGCCAAGGTGGGATTCACACCTTGTTGTCTTCTCGGATTGCATCGTATTCTCATTAGGATACGGGCGTTTATGTAAAGCGCTGTTTTTATTGCGTATTATTCAGTACATCCCTCACCCCTTTACAATCTTCTATTTTGGAAGCGATGTATAGGTGAGAAGGTTAAAGCAGAAAATAAAATTGGCAGGTTACCAAACGGTCCGTACTTTCTGGCCATTCCAATCAAAACAAAACATTATCGCTGCAGGTCAAAGCCCCACCATAGTTGACGATGCCTTCATCTTTAAGGATGTTAATGTCTTATCACAGTGCTGCCATTTTCCACGGGCTGACATACTTAGATTAATGATCGAGTTGGTTTTGATTTTACTCAAAGTGACGCATGTACACCGAAGCTGTGTACGAGTATGGCCAGTAGATGCACATTCCGAACAGTAGACGGTGTATTTTCCGCTATTTGAGAATTGATTAGCCAGTGTTCATAAAAAATGGGCCAAGTCGCAACGGTCAAAGAGGCACCCCACTAGATTGACCAGTTCAGCGTCCCAGTGTGCTGATCAATACCGAGACAGAGGTTCAAGTCAAGAGTTGAGTTGTGTGGAGAGTGCTCGTCATCGTTTCCCAGGCAGGTTGCGGTCAGAATATTTAGGTTACCAGTCGCTCCGTTGTGCAGTGCAATGTTGGAGCAGGTTTTCGTGAAGTTTCCATGGAGAGCCAGCACTGCAGTTCCGTAAAGGGCCACAGCCGTTGCTAGAAGAAAGACAGTCCGTAACATGACCGAGTAGGAGCGACGGGATCCCCTTCTGTTTATTTGTGTTATGAGAAGGGAAAATACTATGCTGGTTGTTGAACTGTTTTCAGCAAAGTGCTCATTTTTTACTGCCATTCGGACCAAAATCGTGGTGTTGGCATCTGACGTCGATAGAACACGCTTTGTGCGACAGCAGTGTTAAGTTCTTCTCTGTTTTCTCCACTCTGACATACATGAATGTGTGAAGTCGAGATAATCATGGTGTGATGGATCAGAAGTAGAACAGAATGATCTGCAAGGCGAGCCTTTGTTATGGTGCAGAACGCCGCAGTTGATCAAAAGAATACAAAATAAGAATTGCATTTCCATACCCGCCGGATAGAAGAGCATTCCTATGCCCACCGATTGATTTTCGTAGCCGTTACCTAGTCCATGCCTACTGTACTATCTCTTCAGATTCTTCCAGGACCTCTTCGACGATCTCCTCGACGACCTTCTCTTCCTCTCCCGAGGCTATCTCTTCCGTCTTCGCCTTTAGCAGCTCCTCCACTAGATTCTTGGGAACATGCAGAATGGCTCGCTCCTCCTCGAGATCCTCCTCTACAGAAGAACGCCAGGAAATCCATTCCTCGAGAAGACGACGACGACGATCAATAACCTCCTGATCAGCACCAGCTATCCGTTCCGCATCTTCCTGATCAAATACACGTGAGTATTCACGCAGGTTCTTCCGGATCGTCTTCTGCTCATCCTTCGAGAGCAGTGTCGCGGGTCGCGGTCTCCATTGCCACTGCTTGAACTTCTCCAAGTGCTCCTCCCGTAGCAAGTCACCCCTGAAATCGTACAGATGGTAGCCATTTTCCATCTACAGACATCGATTAGCTTAGAAAACACGGCACGAGATATAATGCGCAATAAAAGCAAGATATTTAATCGCAAACTCACGCTGTGCTTCCAGGCAGATGCCCAGGTCGCGACAAATCTCCCAGACGGATCCCATTCGACGTCTGTCACACCGTAGTGCTCGGCGATGTTCATCAGCTGCAAGTTTGCCGTCAAGTCCTTTTCGGCCTCTGGCTTCTCGCCTTCGAAATCCACGTCAAAGAACTCAAGCTCTGAGGCTTGCTGGCTGTGAACTGTGGCGATGACAACAAAGCGTCCCTTGGGTGACCAGTAGATGGCGTTGCTGTTCTTCTTCTCAAGGGTGCGAAGGTGCTTGAAATTTCCAACCGCATTTCCCTTTGCCTTCTCCGGGGCGTAAAAAGAGACAGAGGTCTTCGGTGGAACTGCAGTGGCTCCTGTCGGTTCTGATGTTGTGATGATCACAAAGCGGTCACCCTTGGGCTCCCAGGCAAAGTTGATAACCGTATCCTTGATCGTGTCCAGGACCTCGACAGGAACGCCCTTTTCCTTGACGCGAAATATCTCCAGTGTTGTCGCCTGAGACTTCTTTGACTTCGAGTGCCGATCCACCTTGACACAGAGATACGCGGCATCAGACTGCCAATGCAGTTTGGCGTCCGACACACTGAACAAATTCAATGTTCGAACAATCTCCTTCGAAGGGACGCTCATCAGGCCCACCTTAGCCGGATTGCTGCCAATTTCGGGTGTCCAGTAGCAGAAAAGCTGCTCGTACGTCTTGACACCGTCCCGCTGGGGTAGGGCTGGTGCCCAATCGAAATCCATCACACCCTCGATTTTGATCGTTGATTTGTCCAGGAGGTTCATCCGGGGAAGCTCGTAGACAGAAATGGCCGACCCCTGTGTTAGCCGGGCGACGTACTTGTCATCCGAAGACCACTTGAACGCAGGCCAGGGAGACTTCTGTGCCTGCTTTCCTGCACCTTCGTCATCGCCTCTGCTGACATCGTTGTTTGCGAAAGACCGCAGCGGCTTTTGCGTTGCAACATCCCAGATGACGTAGTTTTTGCCGTCGTCGTCTAGGCTCAATGCTGGGTGGCCTTCATCAGGGATCGAAATTGGGCGGCCGGACCAAGTGACGATATAGTTTTCCATAGGCGAGAATGCCACGAGGTTCACGAAAGGATGGGGGAATCTGCCTAGTCGGTCCCATTTTGGCCCACCCCACAGCTGAACGCCCTGAATGTGAACGGACGTCAGGTATGTTCCAAGAGGCGACCATTGAACAAAGCTCTCCGTCCAGTTTGGCCGGTCCACCACGGTTTCCGGCGCATCCTTCTCGCTGTTCCAGCAGACGCCAACGTTGTCGCCGCGGTACATGACGAACTGGTCTCTACCGCGACCGCTCGGGTCCGCCAAGAAAGAGCGCAGATGGTCTTTAGGCTGGAACGCGTCAATCTTCGGCGGTGTATACTCTTCGTCGATGCGTCCCTCTCGTCCGAATCGCTCGATGTCGGTCAACTTATTGACTCGCAGAATGTGCTTCTTGTCGAGGGGAACATTGTCGAGTTGCCTGACGACGGCCGCAGCCTCGCCAGGTGATGAGAACTCGACAAAGGCAAATCTAAACAGGGGCCGAGTTAGCCATCCAGACAGTAGATTTTCTACAGTGGTCAACAGAAGAGGGGCATACTGCAGAGATTTTCCGTCTGGGCCCATTGGCATCTCAATCATGTCTTCTTTTGTTTTCCCGACAGAGTTCAGCTTTTTCAGCAAGAATTTTATAAGCTTCGGCTTCTGCTCCGGGGTGACCTGGGGAAGCCCGTCGATGACAACAAATGTGTCAAGCCCTTCCTCAAGCTGCACCTCGTATTTGGCGCGAAGATCGGAAATGTCGACATCATCCTCATCAAATTCATCCTCGTCCAGGTCTGCCTCGCGCAGATGGTCGAATGAAGGCGCCATGATGATCGATCGGCCGGTGCGTTTCTGGTTATAACTCGAGAAATAGTGCCTGTTTGCTCATGGGAGCAATCTTGAAGCGGAGGCTATCGTACCTGGGGCTGGTAGTTTATGGGATTTATTCGACGTATCGTCCTCGCGACAATATTTTTTTGCATTGCAACTTTTCCGTGTGCAAATGTGGGGCAGGTCTTCCTGCCCCTCAGCAGGCGCAATTAACAGCAAAAACATTAATCCGAGGTACAGTAGTATATTGATCCGTTTTAGCGGGGTGTGGTAAAAAAAAGTGGTAGCTTAGGGGAGAACGGTTGGAGCTACTATATACGAGTAGGCAGCGACAGGCACACATCTGATTGCAACCGACTGTAAGAAATTCTGCATCTAGTTCACTGCTCTACTGAAGTTGTTGAATACCTGTCATGGTGAGTTCTGTGGGCTTGACCCGGTTCCAGTGCAATAAACCCTGTTTCTGACCATGTATAACAGGCCTCCTTTAGCCCAACTCAGATTTTCGACGAGGGGACGACTGAAGAGAAAGGAGAAAACGCACGGCTCTCTGCCTTTGTCGGCGCCATCGCTGTTGGCGACCTGGTCAAAAGCACTCTTGGGCCCAAAGGCATGGACAAAATTCTCCAGTCGGCGTACGTGCACCTGGACACCTGGATCCGGACACTTCTCTCGCCCGAGTGGAGGGATATGACTCTCCTTTGATGCCATTGCTCCGACTGACGTTGCATATCTACAGATCTACTGGTGATATTATTGTCACGAACGATGGCGCTACGATATTGAAGTCGATTGCTCTCGACAATGCGGCTGCAAAGGTCCTTGTGAATATCTCCAAAGTGCAGGACGACGAGGTTGGCGACGGTACGACATCGGTTGCGGTGCTTGCAGCCGAGCTCCTACGCGAGGCGGAGAAACTGGTGGACAAGAAGATCCACCCCCAAACCATCATCGAGGGCTACAGAATAGCCAGCCAGGCGGCGCTGCACGCGCTGGAGCAATCTACCGTTGATCACAGCAAGAACCCAGAGGCTTTCAGGAAGGATCTTCTTGCCATTGCAAGAACAACGCTCAGCTCCAAGGTTCTTGCACAAGACCGGGATCACTTTGCTGAGCTTGCCTGTGATGCTATTCTGCGTCTGGGGGGCTCGGTTGACCTGAGTCACATCCAAATCATCAAGAAAACCGGTGGCAAACTGGGAGAGTCTTACCTCGATGAAGGCTTCATCCTCGACAAGAAGATTGGCGTGAACCAACCAAAACGACTTGAGAAGGCGAAGATTCTTATTGCCAACACTCCTATGGACACAGACAAGGTGAAAATCTTTGGTGCCCGCGTGAAGGTCGGCTCCACAAGCAAGCTGGCCGAGTTGGAAAAGGCTGAAAGGGAGAAGATGAAGGCCAAGGTGGAGAAGATCAAGGCGCATGGGATAAACTGCTTTATCAACCGGCAGCTGATCTACAATTGGCCCGAGCAGCTCTTCGCAGACGCCGGTATTGTCTCCATCGAGCACGCAGACTTTGACGGTATTGAGCGCCTGGCGCTTGTGACAGGCGGCGAGATAGCGTCAACATTTGACCACCCGGAGCTTGTGAAGCTCGGCCAGTGTGACTTGATCGAGGAAGTCATCATCGGCGAAGATACGCTGATCAAGTTCTCTGGCGTTGCGGCGGGCCAGGCGTGCACCATTGTACTTCGCGGCGCAACGGAGCAGCTTCTGGACGAGTCTGAGCGGAGTCTGCACGATGCCTTGGCCGTGCTGTCGCAGACCGTCAAGGAGCCGCGGACAACTCTCGGTGGAGGGTGTGCAGAAATGCTGATGGCAAAGGCGGTTGAGAATGCGGCAACGCGTGTGGAGGGCAAGCGGCAGCTGGCCGTTGGCGCGTTTGCGGTTGCTCTTCGTCAGCTCCCGACAATCCTGGCCGACAATGCGGGGCTGGACTCGGGCGACCTAGTTGCACGACTGCGGAAGGCCATCTACGACGGCATGTCCACGTATGGGCTGGATCTCACAACTCCAGGCGGTGGTCTGGCCGACATGAGGGATATCGGAGTTATTGAGAGCTACAAGCTGAAGAAGGCGGTCGTCTCGTCGGCAAGCGAGGCAGCAGAGGTCAGTCCGAACCCGAAAGGCTGCTTGGCCCACACCACAGCCTTGCTGCTCCCTATTTTTCATATTTTCCTATTTCCACGTGAACGTAACTAACAGACCTAGTTGCTTCTTCGGGTAGACGATATCATCCGTGCAGCGCCACGGCGACGGGAGAGGATGTAAGCACGATTGGAAAGGGAATTGTTTCGGCCTCTAGACACGTGTTTTCATAAGTCAACATGACTGTGATCTTGCTCCACCCACGGCAAATTGTGTCAGAATCACATTTATTTGTAATATTTACAATTGCCGATAGTCATTTTTCCGGATATCCCACAAAGGGGACGGGGAACAAAATAGGCGCCTGGGAGGTTGGCATATTCTTTGTCTTGCAATATGTGACTACCAGTATGCCTGAAACAATATGACCTATATAGCCGTATGTAATACTGCACTGCATAGCCAGTTAAGTGGCTGAGAGAGCGAGGTTCTGATCCAGACCAGAATTTCATACTACATGGCATGGTTATGTTTATATATACTAATATGCTTTTGGTTTTAGTTACTACATATTCGCAGATGCCGGGAAGAGGCTGTCTTTTTTTTGTATGCGTGCTCGTTGTCTTCGCCCTCATGTTGCTGAATGGTATATTCGGTCTACAGCCAGTTTTGTAGCCATCCAGGTCAGATAATTAGCGCGTCAATAGCATTACGCCGCTTCGGAGAACCGTCATATCTCTCCATGTATCTTCTTAGACCCCTCCATAACCGAGCATAGCCGCCTCCGTTTGTGAGAGCCTTGCCGTGTGCCACAGATGCGATGTATGCTATCTAGCCACTGCTCCTGTTCCTAAGGATCATTCACCCGTCTACATAGGAATCGAACGACACAGCACTGCGCAAGGTTTAAGGCCTGCTGAAGGAATCACATACGGGGGTCATCTCCAATGACTATTGACATAGCTACCAGACAGCTGTGCTTTTCTCCCAGCAAGCCTTCCCCATGTCCAAATACGCTTGTCTCTTGTCTCTGCCGTGCTTTCCCGCCCCAAGCAAAAGGCTTCGTCTTGCCACTTCGATCTTTTTTACCGTGTCGGAGCTGATACAGAATGCGGTATCAAACGGCTTCAAGCCAGGCTCGCCCATTGTTGCCAGTGCTGCAAGGCCTAAGTATGAATGGTACAGATCAGGAGGCCCACCTGGGGATTTCGAGAAGCCGCCAATGACGTGCTGCATCTTCTCGAGCAGGAACCGCCGGCTAGGTTCGATGATTTTTGGGTCGTCAATGGTGCCACGATGCAGATTCGCCGCGGTTCCCATGGTCCACCAAGTGTAGCATGTATCTGCCGGCTTGTTACAGCGGCCATTGAAGCCGATGTATCGAGTGTATTCTTGCGCCGACTGCGGCCTTGGCGTATCTTCTTCCGAAGCTGAATTTCCTTCACCATCAGCCTCGTCCTCATCCCCATCTTGGGAACGAGGTAAGACTTGTCGAGAGGCCAGCCAATGAAAGAAAGCAGATTTGTTCGCAATACCCCGTTCAAACATAGCTTTCGAGGGTGCCGAGGTCATATCTTGGGGGCGATCGAGAAGCGACAAGGCTGCAATAGCACAGAAAGCATACCCAGCTTATATAAGAAGTACTGTCAGCGGACCAACACGTATCGCATGCTTTTCGACCCTCTCGTTCCGTGGCGAATGGAAGGAAGAAGATCAACACATCGGGTTAAGGGGATTACAGACCGTGGCTCTCGTGCATCGAACTCTCTGAGAATCCGCCGTCGTACGACTGGCCCTGGCGAATATAGCAAACCATGGCGTCTACATCGATGTCCTCTACCCATTCGGTATCGCCCTTCTGGACGTCGCCGCGGAGCATCCACCGAATCATGGACGCAATGTAGCAGTAACGAGTGTCAGAACCACCAGCAAGTACCGGCCGCCGACCGTCTGGCGCCTCCAGATCGACAACGTCTGCAAGCATCTCGCCAAAACTGCCGTCCTTCCGCTGTAGCCGGCAAAGCCAGTCTAGAGTTGCCGCACGGTTGACGCCAACAAAGGCAGAGTCTGCCGTCACGCCGCCACTTTCGCCGGCGCCGTCGGACAGCAGTGCCAGCAATTGCAATGCGAACAGAGTTGCAGCTAGGTTGGCTGCGCTGTGCGTCCCGGCCACCGGCCGCCCCGTGCGGAAGTCAAAGCCGTCGTATTCTGAGCTCGAGGGAACATGGGTCGGTCCGCCCGCAAAGCCGCCGCTGGGATGTTGGCACGCCAGCACCCATTCGCGCAGTTTCCGTTTATCTGTGGGCGATACGATCGAAGGCGAGCCCGGAGGCGAGAGTAAGTCGATGGCGGCTACGATGAAGCAGCCCAAAGTCATGCGGGTGCTGTCATTACTCGTGTACTGGTGCGGCAGGAGGCTGCGCAAGCAGCGCTGCCAGTAGCGGATGTGGCGGGCATTATCAAAGAGAGGGTCCATTGCGCGAAGAGGGGCTGTTGAAGGCGAAGGTTGGTTATGCGACGAGCAGCAAAGAACATTGGGAACTAATGCCAACCAGCTAAGCCGTTTGGATTACGTCAAGCGGCCCTAACTGCCACATACCCCTGGACGGTGGCCGAGGAGGGGTTGTACGGCAGTGTTTGGAGCCAATTAGACGTTATAGAGAGCTAGGACGCCATAGCTGCGTGGCCTGCTGCACAGCCACAAAACTGAGACAAGCTCAGACTCCTACACAGTTTTACTCACGTCTGTTGTTTGTCGACGTATTCCTCTGCCCTGCAGTAGCTTTTCTTCTTTCTCGGCCTCCTCATCATCGTCTCCTATCCGATCGCGAGACAGAAACGCAACCCGTATTGCTTAATGGGACACGGGTGGCCAGAGATCAAGCACGGGTTCGGCAGACACAGTCCGGCATCATGGCCCTGATATCGGCAAAGACCATCATCACCTCGCTCTCGCTCTTTCATGTCACACTGGGCTTTTTCTTTCTCACCAGCCCCATCACTGTGGCCGACCAGGCCTTGGTTTATGTCCTCGGCGAAGCAATGGGACTGGTGAGCGATGATTACTGTTCTCCTGCCTGCAAACATTCCATCTAGACTTGATGTAGCTGACTTGCTCCTCCCTGTGCCTTGTTAGCCGTACTCTAGAAGTTTCGATGCCCCGTCTCCCGCCCTTGCCTTCCTTGCCGTCGTGCTCGCTTCTGTCGGCATAAGCGACCTCGTCACTCTCAGCTTACCCGAGGAAATAAGTTTGATCCATTACTGGGGTACTCAAGGTGAGATACGCATATTAAGTGGCCCCTCGATTTAATGTTGACAACCGACTGACTCCTGCAAAGCGCCTCTTCGCCTCTTCATCTCCATGAGCCTCGCCTTCTACTCCTTCTTTTTCAGCACCTCCTCTCCGCTTTATGGCGGATCGGGACCCCGTACGCGCCTCGCGCCCAACTCGCCTCCCACCGGTGCCGGTGACGGTCTCAAGAACCGTCTCTTCTTTACCTATATATTCGTCGAAACGGTCTCGTGGTTTTGGATATGGGTGACGCTACGCGAAGAGAGAATGCAGATACTTGCTAAGAAAGCAAGAAAACGAAGCCATACGGGCAATTTCGGTTCTCATTAGCCCGGAGATGTACCTGGCTTTGCCGACAGCACATCCTAACTCTCTGACGGCCATTCCGACCCGTCTCTGGGCGGAAACGGATACGCATGTGGCGTCTTGCTTGTGCATCGCACTTACTGAATATGAACGGACGCCATCTTCTACTCTTTTGGTTATCCCGGAATGACGTTTTGAATATATACCCCAATTGAATTACTGATGTATATCCCCTCCCTGAGCCGTCCATTTGACCAGAGACCATGCCAATCCTACTCCAACTGGACCATGGCCCAGCCTTTCAGTGCCTCTCTCCAACCACCTACTAGTTTACCGGACCAGTCTCCTATCTCAGCTTTCCCACCAACCACTGCCAAAACCGCAAAGGACAACTCGCCGACGCCACTGGTTTTGCCATCGACATCACCATTGGCCACCCACTCATTGATGCGGCTCTGAAACCCCGGGTCGTCCATTCTCTCCTTGGTAGACTTTATAAATGCCTTGATGTCGGTAAACGCCTGTGTGGATGTTGCCTTTAGCGTCCGCGTTGCTGCCATCACATCCTTGTGCAGCCCCGATTTGCCGCTGCGATCGCGCGCAGTTTCTCGGTCATGGAATGCCGTGAGAAACACTGCTGTCTGCTTGACAGCAACGGCTATTTCTCGAAGCAGCGACAGACCATGAAGATCTGTAAATACCAGCAGTGCAGCTTCGGCAGCAGCATCCAGAGAACTCGGCGTGTCGAGAACAGAGGAGCGAGCAAGGCCATACATTGTCGACAACGATGACATGATGTCAGCCAAATACGACGGGGTGACCGTTGCTTGGCTTGCGGTGATGCCTATGACGGCAAGGGAGGAGAGCAGCGCCATGATGGTGTAGTATGATAACTCCGCGACAGTAAGCTTGCTTGGGGTGTCGGGACGGTGTAAGAACTCCATGAGTGACGACTCGACCGCAGCCAAAGACTCTAGGAGGAAAGCGCGCTCTCGTTGAGATGCCTCGGCCTGCTTCAACGGCTTGTACTCCTTTGGGGACTTGTGGCTCATCAGGTCTAGGAGCTTCTCAGAGAGCAAACCTAAATGCATCCGAGCACTCTAGCAAGTGGCATGTCAGTCTCAAAAACACACATGCTGGAGAGAGCAGATATGCGACTGCTCACGGCGGCTTACTGAAAGACCAGGGCCGATGGACAGAGCTTCGGCCAGACTTGAAGTTGTGGAACTGTTTAGATTCGGCATTGATCCATAGTCGGTCGCATCGACTAAGTCAACATCATTGGTGACTTCGGCTGTGATTTGCGCGCGAATATTAGCATATTGTTTATTGGGCGCAAGGCACAGAGAGCATGGATGAGGAACACACCGAAAATCGACACGTCTTCGACATCCTCTAGCTTCCCTCCAAACGCCCGGGTCGCGCGCCGCTCCTCGAGCACAGCCATTGCTCGCGTACAGCTACGGTGTAGGTTGTCGTTGAACTGGGCCATGTCTAGGATGCTGCTGTAGTTCCCGGAGGAAAATGCATCCCATATCTTGACTGGCGATTCATTCTTCAAAACAGTGGCGTAGTATGTGCGAAGGCCTTCCGTAAGTGGCTTACTCCCGTGAAACAGTGCCGGGGCGACGGACGACAAGCGGTCGTAGAAGAGCGGGCCAAGAGCGTCCAGAATAGTTCGCTTGACCCCGAGCGGGTTCCACAGCCGAAGAGCACGCGAGGCCCAGCCTAGCAGCAGATACACTCGCACGAGCAACAGCTGCAGCGGAATTTCGGCCGGCGTTTGCTGTATCTGGCGTTCCAGGAGAGCAGCCGCCTGGAGAAAGCGCGCCCCGTTGGAAAACGACACTCGCGGTTGGCCCATACGTCCATGGCCCTTTTGGATGCCTGCCAGCCTCAGCAAGCAGCTTGCCGAGATCAACACCAAATCGACTCGAGGGTCCTTGTCAAAATGCGGTATGCTCTTCAAGAAAGCGGCATCTTTCGAGATGTCCCCGTATGTTTCTAAGCTGTTCAGGGCGATGCTATGAAAGCAGGTGTTGCATCCGTCTGGACCAGATGGATGGCTGCAAAACTTGCACATTGGGGTGGATGGGCTTGAAATATCTAAATTGCGCCACAGCGTCTGAGGACATGTCGCCAACAAGTACCGTAGCTTACTGATCAAGACCGCTTGGTGAACCTTGAATTCAATTTCATTGTCCTGTATCTGATTAGAACGTGACGACAGAGATGAAATCATAGAGGACTTACGCCGCTCGCGTCAATAGCGTCCAGTCTCTGCAATAGGTCTCTGCTTTCAGCAAAGGAGAGCTTCTCGACATAGCCTCTCACATCCCCGAAAACAGATGCTCGTTCCATATTTGCCTGAATGTAAGTCAACAGCTGCTCCACACGAGGCGACGGCACACTTTCACCGTCCTCGGCGAGAAGGGATGGTGGCAGGCTGAATATGGTCTCTAGCAGGGCAATTCCGATGGTCTTAGTGAACATCCGTGGGATCTTGGATTTCGCCGAAATAAAGTTTTGCAAGATTTCTTGGACCGTTTCAAATGCCCTGGATTCCAAGTGTTAGCCCCCTCTATTTCTTCGCGTCTTCTGGGGCGTGGCTCTGGAAGCCTCATACGTCTCAACATTTGCCTGTTTCTTTGAGGCCAAGACGAAACTCCGCCATATTTGCAAGTCACAAGCAAGCGTAGAAGGCATGCCTGAAGCAAGTGTTGTCCGCAGCCCTTGCTGGCAAAGGTCAAAGACGGCATCCCACTGGCCTGCAGCTTCAAGCTTCGAAAGGACTTCAACATAAGGCTGCTTGCGGCCAAGCTGAAATTGTTTAAAAGCACCGGTTTCTGAATTCAGCGAATGCTTCAAGAAATCTTCCGCCGATCCATGTGCCGCCACCACTCTGTAGTAGAGAAGGAACTCTTCTTCATCTCGAAGGCTTCTCTCCTGGCCTGCTTCGTTCGCAACAGCGAGATCCGCTGCCTTCTCAAGCTGTTTCTGAGCAAGCATGCCATATATCTTCTGCTTTCCACTAGGACAACATGGGCTTGTCTGTTTTGTTAGACCATACAGCACATGCAGTTTCTCCACTAACAACGGACAGAAGAAAGACACAGACCGAGAGCATGTGCGTTAGAAGAATATTCCAGTACATGAAGCGTCTGTCGTGAGAATAGGACGACCTATCCATTATGGCAGCAATCTAGGAATCGGTTACTATGTGTCTGAAAAACAAATGGTGGGTCAGAGTTGTATTCACTTGTTGGGAGTTCACGAGGTCCCAATTTAGTAGACATTCTCTCAGACAGGAGTTGAGACCCTTTGCGTCTTTCGTGTTTGCCTTGGCCCATCGCAGCCGGAGGGTGCCGAGGGTTTCAGAGTAGCTCTGCGGTATAGAAGACCCGGCGCATCCCCATTCGAGCAGGTCAAGTGATTCCAAATCCGCGGGGACTGTGCCATTTCTCACCCAGAGATCCACGGCCACTGCAGCTGCAGACTTCTCGGAAACCCCATCTAGCTTCGATTCGGCGCAGATCTTGATGGTCTGGGTTGTCATGTCAACTCTCCAAATCATAGTCAAACCCGTGGCTTGGCTACAGAGATACGGACCTCATAGTAGGCATCACCACTTGCCTTGCCCCTCTTGTCGGCCAAGCGGATTACTGTTGGCCAGTTCTCATCTGCAAATGCCGACTGCAGCTGAATATCCACGCCGTTTTTCAAGGCCGGCGGTATTCCACTCTGATGCATAGATGTCATGTTTCCCGGAAATCGGGTTTTTGTGAAAATGCAGAGGTCCTGGAAGAGCAGGCGAGATCATGCTATTTCAGGAGGATAAAGCGGCTAAGCTTTGAACACAGAAGAGCCGATATTGCAGCACCGTGGTTAAATACCGTCCAAATAAGAACTTGAATATTTAGCGACAAAAAAAAGTGACCCCGCCATAAGGCTGGTCCGTGTGAAATGCGAAATGGATATTCTGCACTGTGTCTGATTCGCGCGAAACGCGTATTATCATACTATAGTGAGCTGTGCCATCCTTGTTCAACACCGCAGTGCTCCGCCCATGTTAAACAAATATAGCGCCCTGTCTGTGTTTGTACGAGGGAATATGTCATCTTTTGTTATATCCAGGAATGTGCATAGTAGCATGGGCAGTCGTCTACAATAGTGGCGATAGCCTTAGAAGAGAATCCCATTCTTTTTGCGCTCCTCTTTTCGTTTATCCAGCTGTGCAAACCATTAGAAACGTCTAAATATCCAGTAACAAAGTTTATGAAAGGGAAACTTGAAGGCCATACCCATATCTTTTTACAATCTCGGTAGGCCCTGAGTAAAGCGAATGTTAGCAAGCAATCTGTACAGAAGCCGCATCGCGGGAAGCGAGCAGACAATCAAGCAACCAGCTGTTCTGAATGGAAAATGGCTTACTGAAAGTAATCTTGGCACATTGACCGCTCGCCACCATTGCGGTGCAGGCATCGAATGCTCTTTGCGGCAGCTTCTTGGCATGGGTCGAGAAATTCGCTCTTGCTCTTTCTGCGACGAGAAGCACGTTAGAAACAAGAGGCTTTAACAAGAAGTCGGAGAGTGGCGTTCCATGATGAAGTTGTTGAGCAACTTGACAAGAGCTAGACCATACGCTTCGAATTTCTCCTTGACCTCGGGGGTCCACGGCGTTGTCGAGCTGTTGCCCCCGTTTGCTGCCATACTCAGTCGTAGATTCACAACGTTCGGGTGTTCTTTTATCAAATCTGGGTGCCTGTTTATCTGGCGTTCTAGCGCAATAAATGCTCCTATCGTTTCGGTGATGAAAGAAAATCCGGGACTTCTTATCTTATCGTCTCACAGTGTTATCGCATAAGTAAGATACCTAAGGCAACCTGCTCGGTTCTGCATTGATTTCCTTGCACCCAATCTGTCAAATTTTGTCAAATTGCTAGACTAGCTTTCAGAGTATAGGTTAAAAGATATACACTGTCAGCGCGAAACTAGGCCGCGGAAAAAAAGCCATAAAGCAGGGAAATGATGACTGGCGAAATCACAGAACATGGCACTGAAATTCAAACGAAACCCCCTTCTCAAGCTGCTTGTGCTGAGCTTTGTTCCCCGTCCTCTTCATGTTGTCCATGGCCCTTGATGCCAGTCATGTCTTTGATCAGGCTCGGATTTTCAATCAAGTTCCAGGCAGTCTCCTTTTTACTCTTTCCGCCACGCCCACTGCTGTTGCTACGGCCCATGCCGCTGAGCCTGCTCTCATCCGAGGAGCTAAAAGAGCTAGCACTCGGACTTCTGTTAAGCACCATCAGTACACCTGGGCCCTCTTTCTTTTTGCGCTCAAGTTGGGCTTTCTTCATTTCTTGGTGTGCTTCATCTTCCCAATGCACTGCCGTAACTTTCAGGCCCGGGAAATTGTGCTTGAGAAACTCCTTCAATAGGTAGAGTAGTTCCTTGCTCGGCCGGTATGTCCCCGAGTCATTGTCTATGACTAGTTGATAATGCCCGTTTAAATGTGGCGGCTGTTCCTTTGTCCCCCCGCTAGTTGCCTGAGATTCATTGATTTCGGCCTGATTATCTGATTTTTGACCCGATGTTGCTGTCGGCTCCGACAGACGCCGCACAAAAAACTCGCCCGAGAAGGCGATATAAGTGGCTACGTCTGAATGCATTGTGTGCTTGGACAGCATATCGATGCCGAATTCTTTCCCAGTCTCTGTAAAGCGCATCATGCCATCGAGATTGATAACATAGGTAAATATACGGCCGCCTTCGGAGAAATGCGCGAGTTTCAGAAACTGAAGGGTGGCCTGCTCAGAACAAGCTTCGAAGCTGCCATATTCCGTCGCAGCGTCATAGCGGTAAATGCGGCTGTGCTGTTTGTGCAAGGCCTTGTTCAAGACCCGACCACGTAATCCACGGGACGAGAACATTCTGCCAATAATGGGCCGAAACTCGACATACCGATGATATAGCTGTGCTGGTACTGGCCCCTGGAGCTGTATTTCACTGGCCTGAAAACTGGGGAGAATCTTAGTAAAACTGGTGTCCATATTAACTAGAAGAGTAGAAAATCACTTACTCGTATTTCTTCATTTCCTTTTCATTGCTCTGGTCGGGACCATCCTCGTCTTGCCGTTCATCTTTGTTCACCCTGGTTCCCGTCAATCTGCCAATCATGGGCGAGAAGTGTCGTATCCAAGCAGTCGGCCCAATGGTGTAAGTTCTCCCCCCTGGCGCATCTGACTTACCCAACACCTGGATGCTAAGCTCAAGGATTGGGGTAATGCTTGCGCAATTCTGGAAAATCGACGTGGCTCCTCCAAGTAAGTACGCACGCTTACTACCGGCGCGCTTCTTTACATCAAACTCCATGTGGTCCAGATCTTTCCAGTTCTTGACAATGCTGGTAAACTCGACTGTGACGTTTCCCAGACGGTCGTCATGGTCAGAAGGGTCCTCGTCATATATCCGGCATTTGAGGCGAAATCCCGAAGACGGGATATTAGCGACCACCCATTCTTCATCCCAGACGGGCTCCGTCGACTTGTGGATGGTTTTCGTTCGGTGGATTAATTCTGGGTCCTCTTTGTGCCTCTTTGGCATATTAGTAGTAAGGGTGGCTGCAATATACGGATCCGCCGATGTCGTGTTCAAATCAGATACGGGCAAGTTTGATGCTTTGTGAAAAGTAAACTTGACAGTATAGCCAGGTGGAAGATCTGGAACAGGGGTTGAGTCATATCCGCCAGATGGGTTTGCCTTATCTGTGGCTTTGTCCTTCTGCTCGGCGAACTTCTCCTTCAACTTGGAAGTGCGGACATTCTGATTTCCGGCATCGGTATTTTCATCGTTTGCAGGGGATGCAGTGTCCATATTTTGGGATGAGGGGCTTTCAGCATTGCCTTGTGGGCCAGCATTACTTCCGTCAATGGGCCCCTGGCTGCCAGGCATCTGTGTTTCGTTCGCCATTCTGGTATCAGACGGCTGGTTCGCACCCGCTCTTGATATCTGATTCTTCCTGAAACTGTATACCATTAGTGACCTACCATCTGGACGAGGTCTGTTCGATGTTTTCACCTCGTATTGCGGAAAGGAGCCAAGGACTTGGCGCAGATCAACTGTCACGTAGGCGGACCGAACCGGAAGCAATTACCGTCTTTATTAAAGCTGCCGAGATGATTAGAGCTGATATTCTGCAGCAGTCCGTAGTCTCACGTAATCAGCTGGCAACGCACCCGTATGTTTCGGTACGGAGTACGGAGTATTGCAATAGAGTACTATCAAACTTTTCAAATTGCGAAGCCAAGATGGAAGCCAATTCGAAGAGGCTGGAGGTGACGTCACCTGTTTTGAAAAGTGGAGCAACGTGGTATCTAAGGAGCCATGGCGACGGCTTTTAGAGAAATTAAACAATATTTCCTAGGGAGTCATATCTTGCTTCTCAAATTTCTGGTAATCTAGCTATTATACTGCGCATTCTTCCTACCATGAACTATTGTGGCATGTGATGATGTCTACTCTAGTTTGACCTATGCAGCGTTCTCCGATGCTGGAATGTCGCCACTTCCGTGGCTTAGATCCTCGCGGAGGGGCTTCCCGTTAACGATGGGCGGTTTGCAGTGCTGCAGGCAAAACACCATGCGTGCCCACTTGGTAGTACTTTGGTTTCTCCAGGCGTGCATTGTAGCACGTTGGATCATGGTATCGCCACGGCGCAGCAGTGTCTGCTCGCCCGAATCGAGAACACTAAGGACCTCGCCCTCGAGAACAATGCCAAAGTCAACCGATCTAATGCCCATATTAGATTCTCTATGTGTTGCGCTTCGTGGGAGAGGGAAGATACTAACTCGGTTCGGTGCATCATGCACTCGTATCCAGGTGCGAAGTCGACGTAGCGCAATACCGTCCCGCCAGCTGCGACAAGGCCCATGGGCCCTGCTGCAATACGTTGCTTATGAGCCAGCACGTCCTTGTCGTCGGTAACATCGGTTGGAAACGTGGATGTCGTCCAAGCCACCGCCATGGACAGTTTGTTGTCATGATAGTTACCCCAGACGGCTGGTTGTTGAGAAAGCACAATGGCCTTTTCGTCCGCCCTGTGGCCTGTGATAAATATGACAGGTCCAGACAGACCCGTGGACAGCTGTCCTTCTGTTGGGGACCGGGCGGTCATTTTTGCGGTATGTGTGGCCTCGCAGAGACTAGGTATATCCTTAACTAGTGTTTTAGTATTTGCTGTTTCCTTGACAAGTGGCGAAGGAATGAAAAAAAAAACAGAGAAGGCGAGAAACCGTCAGCAGAAGCTGCAGATAATTATATATTGGCACTTGCTACCCCTCCAGTGGCTCTCGGATGTCCGCACTTTTCGTGTCTTACGTGCACATAGGGTGTTGGCAGCGAGAGGGGAAAACGCAGAAGGGTGTCCAATGGGATCCTACCTTTACTTTGTGAGGCAGGGCACTGTTGGACGGCCAACAGACGCTTGCTGCAAACCAAATGTTGACTTTCTGGGCTGCAGGAGGTTTGTCTATCGTATTAGTAAGGAGTCGTCACGGAGTGGAACTTGCACAAGATGTCCTGCCAACCCCTGCGTATTGGACTACAGCAAGAAGATGTAGGTTATTATGGACATTGCTGCATTTTCCCGAGAATAAACGGAGCCGTGGGTCGGGGCATACATGGATGTAAGTGGCTTGAGGCAATGGCCAGCGGCACATTGATTTCTGGTAGCAACCACGTGATATTGGCAGATCTTGGCTGTAGACAAATAGAACGGGGTAAAATGGGATAAAGGACAAAGAACGAAAAAAAGACAAAAGAGGATACACGGTACTTTGCCACATCTTATCTGGGCGGCATTGAAACAGTGGAAACAAATGAAAAAGGATCTTCACCTCTGGCTAGTAGTTACGAGTACTTGCAGGAAAATCTGAAGAGCGAGGAAAGCAGTCACAAGGTAAGATACCTTACAGACATCACCTGGCGTTTGTAGATGCCTGCCATATAGGAATCGGTAGTACCGAGGCTATGACCGAGCCATCCCAGATCTGTTAGACTAGATACTGTTATAAAAGAGCAGATGGAAGAGCGCAGCTACACAATATACGGGTACTCGTATTTGCATGCTATCACTGCCAAGGATGTCTAGCGGGACCCATGGGCGGGGAAGCCAGTCAGGCCCAACAGACAGCGAACAGCTGCTGCTGATTCGCTGTCAAGCGCATCATTTGTCTTCTGGCATGCGCTTTCCTTCAAGGCGCCATCCAAGCGACTGGAGGCGGCAGGCACCACGGCAAGCCGAAACAAAGGAAGAAACCCCTTGCGACCCTGGCGACCCACCGCTATTTATTCAGGTACACAGCCAATAGCTATGCATTAACAAAAAACGAACCCACAAAACGTGTGAAAAGTGGATCTGCGTTAAGCTAGATGAAGAAAGTCAAGTACGAGTAAAGTGCCAGGCACCGCTCCGCTGTCCCACTCGGCGTAGGGCAGAGTTTTTAATTTCTCACAGGGCGTCCATCAAGGACGATCGACATCGCATTTCGTATTTAAAGGGGAGCCGTTGCGCCGCTGCCACGCGATAGGCACAGAGGGCACAGGAGCTTCTTTCTTTCTATCCTCTTTCACTCCCTCCACCTCTCACATTCTTTTTTCGTACACACAAAAAGCCGCACCCAGTGGCAGGCCACTCTTTTTCTGAACACAGCTGGCTCGAACGTCACATTCTCTAACCAGCAGTTCCAGGGCCATCAGGCGCCTTTTGCACTCCGTCACTACCACTGGTTCGGTAGTCGTCCATTCATTCCTCCTCTATCTTTACCGGAGTCACGCTCCTTGTCCTGGCGTCCTCGCAGCCAATTTCGAACACCCGGTTCCCACCTTCCCTTTGACGAACCCAATCGAGTCACCATGTTCAGTCTCGATTCCACAGCCGTCTTCGCCGCTCTCCTGGCCCTCGCTGGGCAGGTGGTGGCTGACAGCGTCTCTGTCACCCCTCATACTAGCTACTCCTCGTCCGTCGGCGTCCTGGGCTGCAAGATCGACACCAACCGTGTCGCCTACTGGCCCGGCTCCGTGGACTGCACCAACATCTGCGTCAAGCTGACCTACGGCAGCCGCTCGGTGAACCTGCTGCGCATCGACGAGTCCGCAGGCGCTTACGACATCAGCTACGACGCCTGGGTCTATCTACAGACGGGCAACTCGGCTACCACGGACCCCCTCGTCGGCGGTGGTATCACGATGGAGTACGAGGATGTCGATGCGTCTGACTGTGCGGACCTGATCCACACCAGCGACTCCAAGCTACCGCTGAGCGGCTCCAACAGCATGAACTTTGTCTCTGGCTGCATTTCCGACTCGAGTAGCTGGGTCGGCCAGAACTACGTCCTCTACAACATCCTAGACCCTATCTGCTCTTACGGCTATGATGAGGAATGTACTCTGGATCTTGATGTTAGCAACCAGCCCAGCTGTCCGCACACACTCGGCCTAACCACGTCGCTTACCACTGCACCCGTCTACAACATCGAGTATGAGACGGGCATCACTGTGAATGCTGCGACCGGAGAAACCGTGTCCGCTAGCGTGGCTCTGGCCGCGGACAGCACTGACGATGACAGCACTGCAGACAGCTCAGACAGCTCAGACAGCTCTAGCACATCCACCAATGCTGCTATTTCCACAGTCGCTGCTGCCGCCAGTATTGTCGCGGTGGTTGTCAAGCCTAGCTCAGCCTCGTCCACCGCTTCCACTGCCACTGCCACCACTTCCAGCGTCGTCACCAGCTTGAGCTCTACGTACATAGCTCCCAAGACAACTGTTGCGACCGTCGTGACTACTGCTGTAGACACAACCACGGCCGCCGAAACAACGACGACTGCGCAGCTGTCCTCGAACGCACCCGGGATCTTCATCGCTACCAGCGAGACCGCCAACACACCGTCCGCGGTGTCCACTTACAGCAGCAGCAGCAGCAGCAGCAGCAGCAGCAGCATCAGCATCAGCTTTAACACTGCTCCCAGAAGCTCCTCATTTGCTACCACTGTCGTCACTGCTGCTACTACAGCTGCCACTGCCGTCGCGACTACCTCTGTTACCACCGCCGGCAATACGAGTACTCCCTCCGGAAGCACCGGGTCCATCGACACAAAATCTAGAAGTGCTACCGCGGACACCGCTCCGTCTTCAGGCAAGACGGCCGAGACAACCTTCTCTGTGGCCAAAGTGTCTGCCACCAAGGCCGTCAGCACCAGCGGCACGGCCAATGCCACCGGCACAAGCAGCTCATCCACCACAACTGTAACCTCAAGTGCCTCAAAAGGTGCGGTGATCCATCTGTGGGTGGCGATCTACGCTTCGTCGGCTTGCTTTGCCTTGGCGCTGTTGGGCTAAACAGAGAATTATCTGCTTATCGCACTTAACGCAGCTTATGACCTATGACTTTCCCTGTACATATTTGGCAAATTGGCACGGAGCTTTCGAGATCATCAATTAATCACTCTTTTATTTATTTATGAAAGTTAACTTTTGCCAGAGATTCAGAACGATCTGCCGGGAATAGTAGGGTAAATCAGATGTTTGCCACACCCGCTGCGGCGGCTGATAGCAGAGCTGGAAAATTGGGCGTGCCGAGACCCGTGACTGGGTCCCAGCCTTGGGTGGCATTCCAGTAGGCCGGTGATTTGAAATATGTAGTTTCGGTGCACCCGACACTCGCACCACTGGTGATATCTGTCAGTGCAGCCGAGTTATTATAGAGCCAAGGATTGAGAAAGCCAAGAGGGGGCAATGACTTGCTGCGGCGAGCAGCATTGAGCAGAGCCACAACTCCAGCAAAAACCGGGAAAGAGGCGCTGGTTCCCGATAGGCAACTCAGGCGACCCTGGTCGTAGACGAGAAAGTCGCTTCCCTGGGCGGCAACATCAGGGAAGCCCCGGTTTGACGCATTGAAGAAGGGGGCATAGGTTTCTCCAATAGACTTAAGGTACGTGTCAGCGACAGTATCCTGCCAGGCAGGCCGGGGATGGAGCGAGCTGAAGCCGCCAGAGCTGAACGATACGGCAAGCTCAGGACGTGTCTGATATGTAGCGCCAACTGCCGTCACGTAAGGGCAGCCGGCAGGAAATGTTGGCTGAAAAAATGGCTTGTTGTTGTCGACTCGCACGCAAACGTCGCCTGGTCCAGAGTCTCCGGAACTGAACAGAGCACTGACGCCTCTTGCCCCAAGCTGCATAAACAAATTGCAAACCTTGAGGACATATTCTACAGGCACAGACTGTTCCTCCTCCCCATACGACGTTGATAGAGTTTGTGGCAGCTCGGCATCATCCAGGGCTAAAACATACGTTAGGTAATCTAAGTAAGGCTCGTTACCTCCCGGCTGCGTTGGTTCTGATGGGGTGGGGACAAGCGGTCTTGTGAATAGTGTTTGTTAGTATAAAAATAAATATAGCACTTGTAAGGTGTGAAAACAAACCCCAAGCCACCGGTACTGTACTCGACGATGGGGATAGGATGGCTGATACCAAGAATATACTGGAGATCTAGGTTGGCCTCTCCTAGTTGTGCGTTAGTGTCTTAGATGCGTGCTCATATTGCAGATGAGCAAGGGGGGGAATTGAGAGAAGTAGAGTCAGGTATTGCCCCATACCGCTGTCGTCGGTAGAATCTTGATCATGTAACCCGTTATTTATCAGCGTAACAGAAAAGCTCTGGCCTTTTGCAACAGGAAGAAAGTTGGTTTCGAAGCTGACCAAGTCTTTATAACGGGCATACTCCTCAAGGTAAGAGGCGAACGCTACAAGATTCTGAGAAGGCTCAGTGACAGTGTAGTTGATGTTGTAAAGGGCTCTAAGACATGCTGGCGTAATGCCAAGTGAAGAGCAGCTGCCATAGGCAGAGTCCTCAACCGAGGCTCCGGCCGTCTTAGCCTTGGTAAGGCTCTGCGCTTCATCGTCAGAGACGTACTGCAAATTGAAGATGGCTGGCCGACGGGGTCCCAACTGCCCAAAGCGAGTCGTAGGCTGCACAAGGTCGACATGGCCTGCGACATCGTCGGGGACACTGTAGGACAGCGTGCGTAGCACTGGATTGCTGCTCTTGTCATATTGATACCAAGCGAAGCGCGTATCTAGCAAGGCATCCGCCGTGTCCACGGTAGTGGTTATTGAGACCCAGTCGTTGTCAACAGAGGGTGTGATACCGTGCTGCTGAAGCCAGGCTGACACGGTGCGTAATGCTGTTGAAGAGGCTGCCGTGAAGGAGCGCAGCTGATCGCGTGTGAGGTGCATTCCATAGTTCGGGTGACCGGGTGTGGAAACCTCCAAAACGACCTGTTCCAGCTCATCGGAATGCTGCTGTCGGAGAGAGATTCTGAGGGAGATGGGATCCGAGGGAACAGCATCGCGCACGAAGCTCCAGCGAGATGGAACTGATGGCAGACTGTGAATGATCTTTGCCGTGGCCATAGACGCAAAGAGTAGTACAAGAGCCAGCATTGTTATGGCGTAGAGAGGGAAGATCATGAGAAGGAGACGAGACGAGAGACGGGGAGAGGACAAAAGAAGAAGCCGACATATAGGAGGCAGATTCGACACCAAGGACGAGACGGCATACAGATATCTCTTCTGCCCTCCTAACAATAATGGGAGCGGGGAATTCTCTGCTTTTATATACATGTCTCTCGGCTACTGGTTCCACAGAAGTAAGAGTACGGTGGTGGGACAGGCAGGTACAAACCGCCGGCCGCGGACTGTCGGTTGTTGAGCGGTCCTGCCGTTCTTCTTCTGGTCGGCACTGCAGCTGTCCAGCCTAGGCTTCAAGAGCAGCTAGATTATAATAATGGGGGGTCGTGCCTTCTCTCTCGGCAAACCCCCGAGATCGCATAGCTGGTTTCCTGTTTAAGAACCCGGAGAGTGCGAGGAGGAGCTGGCAGCGCATGCGCTTGTCCAATCCAGGTAGGTGACCACTTTTCAGCTGCCGACTGGCTCTTGCATGAGCTATGAGACCAATTTACATGGCAATAGACGGTCGGATTTCTCGAGGACGAGGACTCGATGTTATGAGCCGTCTGTCATCGATGTGCGGCGATGGTGGAGCCTGTATGTAGTCAGCGCATCCAATTGCCATCAGACCACGTCGGACAGTGTGCTTATGCATAATATGAATACTCATACTGCGTCAGCTTGGCCGGTTTCCTGGCATCTCTTGGAAGACCTGGCCAGCAGCTCTTTCCCCAGAAGCCCCATCCGTGCAGCGGGCGTAGCATCGGCCTGCACACATATACATAGTGCATAACTGCTCCGTGGCCTGTTTTTGCATCGCAACTCGGAAAACGCTAATCGTCAACTTCCAACCCTTTCCGATCCATTTACGCAGCGTATTGATCATGGCAGGACTTGCCGAGGCGGGTAGCATCGCAACGCAAGCACAACTCATGTTTGGAGGGATGGTAAGATCTCTTATGGTCAACTCACGACACTTGTTGCTCACGCGGGACTACTCAATTTTCAGCCGATGCCGACCATATTGTATCTTGGCCACTACTGATCTTCTCACAGGCTGCGGCACCTCGGGCGATGCAATCATACAGCCTACCGCCTCTACCCTATGCTTACGATGTAAGCACGAAGCGACATCTGTAGAACTCTCCCCTAGTTCCTTTCTAGAAAACTGACCGCATTTCGACGTGTGGCTGCAGGCTATGGAACCGCACATCTCGACGGAGATCATGACTCTTCACCATGATAAGCACCATCAAGCTTACGTCACAAATCTCAATGCGGCTCTGGCAAACTATTCTATTGCTGCTGCTCAAGGCCACATTGCCGACCAAATCGCCCTCCAGTCTTCCATCCGTTTCAATGGTGGTGGTCACATAAACCATGCTCTTTTCTGGCCGACACTTGCCCCTGCCAGCAGCGCTGATGCTCGCGAGCCCGAAGCGAAAGCGCCCGAACTTCTGACCGCCCTCAGATTCGAATATGGAAGCCTGGACGGCTTCGTCACGGCTTTCTCATCAGCTTTACTGTCCATCCAGGGATCTGGATGGGGCTGGCTCGTGCGGTCGGGACGTGGCTCCGATGGGCGCCTACTCATCACGACGACCAAGGATCAGGATCCGATCGTGAACGATGTGCCCATCATCGGCATTGATATGTGGGAGCATGCATACTATCTTCAGGTAAGCACACACAAGACCGCCACGCAGTTGCCGCTGCACAACGCCTTTGCTAATATCAATTCAGTATAAGAATGGGAAGCAGTCCTACGTCGAAAATGTCTGGAAAATCATCAACTGGACAATGGCTGAGACGCGGTATACGGGACCTCGAGACGAAGCTTATGATTTTATCGAGGTGACACTTTCGAGCTGAGACGGTCCCGAAGATACGAAAACGACCCAGAATGGCAACTCTATGTGAGCTCCAGTGCGGAGTAGTCAGAGCCGTATGTAAAGAGAAAGGAGAAAATATGTCTACAGTACACCATGGGAGAAGAAAAAGGAAAATGGCGGCGAAAAGAGCTAACAAAATACAAGGTTGACAATTCCCAATCATCTTGTTGCACTACTCTTGTTGCACCACTCTTGTGGTGTGCCACCGGCGCATGCCGCATATGATGCGACTCTCGTCCTTCATATGTGCATGACCCGTGTAAAAATGTGCCCAGCACGAAGCAGCATGCCTAGGAATGGCGTCTTGTATCTTATCATGGATGCGGTGCTTCACCGCACACACTCTATTATGAATATATCACCAACAACTGGACGATACCTGCCGTCCCTCACATGCCGAACTCCGTGCCTCCTCCTCCTGTGTATACCGATCCGTATCCTTCATCATCCACCGTGAGATTGAACCTCTTGCATCCCACCCATAGTAGTGTCGTCGCTCGTTATTATTCGTACTCCGTCACTGTGTAGAGTTCTACAACTGCAGTGGTTGGGATTGGTCAAGCCTGTGAGGCCCCTGATGGACGTGCTCGGTTGCCTATAACTTCACGGGCGTAGAATTCAACAAGCATCGTAGCGTACGCCTCTAGGTCTTCCAGTGGAATGGCAAGGCGGAAGTCATTGAGAATCAAAAACTGAAGCTCTAGATGGTTCAGTTCGGCGAGTGGAAGCCCTCCCACCTGATCTTTGCGTTAGTACAACCTCTGGTAGCAACACGGGTCATATGCGAAGTAAAGACATGCGGAACCCGTTACGTACCTTTGCATATCGCGAGTTTGTGTAGAAGACATCGGAGAAGAATTTGCTTGCACACGTGACGCCTGCAATGATGAGGCGGTGAATATTGAAGCTGTCAACCACGAAATAGGTCGCGGTCAAAGCTGCCGGGTGCAGGACAGGGACAAGCGGGCTATTCCCTTGCCCGTCGTCCTCATCGCTGTCGGCTAGGCCCTCATCGGTCTCGTCACCTTGGCTCGACTCATCTCCCTCGTCTCGCATCTGGACATCCGGCTCTGATGGCGATCGAGCCACGGGCTGCCTCCCATGTAGCTGACCCTGTTGCTGGTTGGCACCGTTTCTGCGCTCTCTCTCGTCCCTCATGACAAGATCGTTGACACGTTCCGTCATGCGGTCAAAGTACACTAGCAAACTGAGGAAGACCTCATATGTGGTGGGGCAGTACTTATGGATACGAGTAAGATAGCTCAGAATCGTGATCGCAGGAACGTTCTTGCCATGGAAGGCGAGCACAGACGCGGAAAAGGGGCTTCCATGCATGTCTGACCCGTCGCCATGGGCCTGGGCTTGCCGCTGCTGGGTCGCATTGCGGTTCAAGGCATCATGCTGGTGGTCGTTTGTTGTGGTGATCTTGGTCAGTAGGGCGGCAACCATGCTGATGATGTCGCCTATGGGCATGTCGCTGATCTCAAACTTCATGTCCTGGAGTGGAGGGTCATTCAGAATGCCGGGCCCGTTCCCAGTGGAGACATCGAGCTGTGCGAGGTTCTCGATGTGACTGAGGCTGCGGATCCGTATTGTTCTCTGCGTGCGCTGGGCGGGAGATGGCTGTGAAGGAGCCGATGCGGAGGACGCAGGCACGAGTTCTGGTCCCGAGGGTGTCCATGGCGGGTGATAGTAGCTGTCGCTGGCAGGTGAGGGAATAGCGTTCGTTGGAGGCGGCGGCCGAGCTGCACTCGGGGTGGGCACAGCTGTCTCGCGGGCTGGCGTCGATGAGGGGAGAGCTCCCGCTTGGGCAGTGCCGGCTTCAGTGGACGCCATGTGCTCCGCGCTTCCATCCCTTGTCTGGGGGGTGCAGAATGAGGCGACTCTGGCGCTGGCCGGCGACGAGGAGTCGGGGGGAGTGGGGATCCGAGAAGAGGCACCGTTGATATCAGCGGGTTGTTCAATAGGGATAGCCGAGGCCGGCGTCTCCTTCGGAGAGCTGTTGGGGGGCGATGGGGGGCGGGGGAGGGCAGCGTCGCCGCCTGGGAAGTGCGGGTTCGATGCAGTGGAATGCTGCATCAAATGTTGATGGTCGGATGCCAATAGTCGTGGTGGTTGTTGCGGCTGAGATGGCCTGAACGCTAGGGCCGGCAGCGGCGACCTGTTGTGAGGTGCAGAGTGGTCGGTACGCGTAACGCTGCTGATCAGAGCAGCCATGATATCATGGTATCGGCAGGCGTGGGGTTATTTTTTGTGATCAGACAATATGGGGGGGGGGGGCAGTCGGGGGGAGGAAGGGCAATCTAGAGTCGTGATTAGTGTCAGTTGCTCGCCTTATCGAGCTCCGCGATAAAGGGCCGGAACGCAGGTCCAGCATAGCACGACCAGATATAAGCATATCTGCTGGGAAAACAATGGCCGCGTCTCCTGGCCTGGCCTGACAAGAGGACAGTGGAGGCGGTAATGCGGGATGCGAGTTCGATGAGTGATAGCAGGGAACTTACCAGAATACAAGAGCTCGGCAGTACAGCATGCCGCATTGAGCTGATTATAAGACGCGCAACTAGCGTGATGCCTGACAGACGACACAGTGGCGAAGTAATGGAGGGGAAGATAAGCCGTCAATTCACCGAATTGGAACGCTGTGGCTGTGTGGGAGAAACGCCGCAAAAAGGAACCAATGTTTACTCGTAGGTAGTCTACGCACGAAAGAATGGAGGTTGTGATTAATACAGTCCTGCCCAGGGTGTTTGCGGAGAAGTCGGGGAGACTCGACGAGAAGAAGAGAAGGAGGGGGTGGGAGGGGCCCCCTAACCCCTCAACTGCAAGGGAGCGCCTGAGAGAACGGAGGCGGAAGGGAGATAAAAGGAGCGGGGGGGAGGGAAAAGGCGCAAATGTGAAACGGGAAAAGTGGTATCAATGGGATGTCGGAAGAGGGCGAAAGGGATTGTGGTGGAAGGAAGAAAGGAGATGTCGCGACAACAGGTCAGTGAGACAAGAATGGAAAGAAAAGGGAGAGAAAAAGTGGGCGGCCAGGCGTTCGCACAGCGCCCGAAGAGCAAGGCGGCGGTGAGGATGAGCTAGACCTTTAGCGCCTGCTGCAGCTCCTTAGTCCCATCTTCCAGCGCGGTTGCTGCTGAGATGCTGATTGAGCAGTGGAATCTCAGCCGATAGGAGTCCCTATAGCACATTAGAGTAGCTGGAGGTGCCCCCAAAGAGCCTGGAAGGGCTGGCCAATCTTCGTCCGAAACACTAGCACGCGGTCTCCGCGGGCCACCAATGCGCTCACCGCCTAGCCGACATCAGCCCGTCCCTCAGCCGCGCCCTTCAGGTAGCGGAGACGCACACAGGCACAGCGATGTATCTTACGAAGTTCTCATACAGGCAGAGCTTTGACATTAGCTAGGGTGCCTTGCTAATCACGCAACGCGCCCTAGGTGGCGTAAATACGTCGTAGTGTACAAGACAGCAGAACAGGGCAAATGGCAAATAACCAAATCGCGCCTTCCGTTCCGCGACTCGCCATATCGGTCCTGCCTTATTGCTGGCGCACTGCGTACCCCGTATCTGGCAAATATAGATGCCGGTCCGCACCGTCTCGTGTCAACACCACCATGCGAATAACACCTCCCGAGCTTCCATCCCACCGGATGGCCTCTTTCAGAGCGCCCTTGACAAACTCTACTGCTTCTTCCTTCTCCATCCCCTCCCGCCAGTTTGAGTCGCAATAGCCGTAGATATAGGTCGACCCAGACCCACCAATGGAATAGGCTTGCTTGTGAAGAGAGCCACCCAAAGGTATCGAGTACACCTGGCCGCCGTATCGCTCGTCCCACCCCGCGATGATTAAGCCGGCACTTGAATAGTTAGTATCGACGTCCTATATCTAACGATCACGGCACCTCGTTCCTCTCAATGTAATGCGCCGTTCGCGTACCTTAACTGGTCCTTGTTGGAGTAGCAGATTTCCTGAAATATTGCCGCGGCTGTTTGCGTTGTTGGGGGCTTGCCATTTAGCATAGCAAACAGGCCCAGTTGATACTGAACAATGTCCGCGACAGCCTGCGTGTCCGCCGCCGAGCCAGAACGGCAGCACCAAATCGTATCATGAACCCGGGTCAATTTGTCCGTAACACGGTTGGCAATGTAGGCGCCCGTTGTTGTACGCGAATCGGCTCCTACAAAATAACGCCTTTTGTCAGCTATAGTCATATCACACGATCGGTTTTGCAAGACTGCTCAAATACGGTGGGAACTTTCCGTACCAAGGATAACGCCGTCTTTAAACGTAACAGCCATACTGAACGTTACGTTAGTCAATTTTGGTACGGTCGGCGACATCGTCGAGATTTGTTTCTCACATGGAGGTTCCGAGACTATAGTGGATGTTAGCAATGCTTGTAGCAAAAAAACGGGCGTCACCGTTGGGGGGGGGGGGGGGGGGGGGGGTTTGTTGCCTTTTTTTGCCTCCTCTTTTTTTAACCTTTTCATATTGTATTGGAGAACATTCTCGCCCCAAACCGATTTAAAAAGAAGAGAAAAAGAGAAGGGAGCGAGAACAAAAACAAAGAAAAAAAAAAAAAAGGATTTCCCTGTAATTCAAGACTGTCCCCAAAAGGGACATAATACGGGCGATCTGCATTGGTCATGCCAGGTTTTTGACCAGAATGCGTCTGTTGTCGTCAGATTTGCGCCATGGGGCTTTTCCCGGCTTCCCACCGGACAGTGCGGATTGGGCCTGTTGGGGCTAGCTGCTGCCGTTTCCCTTTTTTTTTTTTGGTTGTTGTTGTTGTTGTTGTTGTTGTTGCTGCTGCTGCCTTTCCCTGCCCGCCAGGCGGTATCCACGCGCGATCCACCCCATCTCTCTCTCGTTTGCCCTGTTTGTCAGAGGGAGAGCAGAGGACGTCAGGGCCCCAAGGCCCCAAAGCCCCCCCCAAGGCCCCAAGGCCCCAAGGCCCCCAGGCCCCCCCCCCCACTCAAGATGGCCCGGACGAGGTAGTACGACGAAGGCGGGCAGATCCACCGACGACGGCGCGCTACGACGGAGAGATCGGCAAAGCCAGCGAAATGCGCAGAACCGTGTGTTTGTTGTCTGTGGTCCTGGTTGTCTCGTCGACTTTTTGCGCAGCGAGAACGCGCTGCCCGTGGAAGGGAGGGATCAGCCCGTTCGGATCAGCAATCGAGTCAGGTCAGCATCCGGCCTGCTGGAAGACACGGCTCCGATGCAGCAGCTGAGTCTCTTCTGCGAATCCTCCGTACATACTTCCGTACTCCGTAGTAATGCAAGACACGACTCACGAGTACTCACTCATACACGCTGGTTGCACACTCCGGCCGACGTTTTTGGTTAGCACGCAACTGCTAGTCCGTGAGAGGCGATGCATGCCAGGGAGGATGCTCTGGGCAGAAGTAGAGCATCGGCTGAGCACAGACTCCCTCCTCCTAGCCCCCCCCCTCTTGGCCGCCTTGGGCCTTGTCTCTTGCCTTGGAGGACAGCAGCTTCGCCGGCCCACGGGCGCCCTGCTCGCGGCCGCTCTAGGATGCTACTACTATGTAAGATATGTATCGTTTCTTACCGTAGGCGTCGGCGTGGGCGTGCGCGCACGCCGTTTTGCAACTCGCCTCTGGCCGAAAATAAAATATAGTGGGGATCTGGGGTCCGCCAGGGCAGCCACGGTGAACAGGTTTACTGGGGCGTCGCTGGAACCTCGCTGGACCCTACTGGGCCTCACTGGGCCTCACTGGGCCTCACTGGGCCTCACTGGGCCTCACTGGGCCTCACTGGGCCTCACTGGGCCTCACTGGGCCTCACTGGGCCTCACTGGACCTTGCTGGGCCTCACGGTTCACTGGGATTCTCCCTAGGTCTCACTGAGAGGGGGGTGTCCCTCCCTTCTTCTCTCACACACGCTCAACACACAATCATCGTACGCGCAATCGAATGCTTTCATAGAGTCCTGGCGCTGTGGAAAAGGAGACAGAGCTGAACATTGTTGGTAGTGCGCCCAAGGAGGCGCCCAAGAAAAGGGATGGGAAGAAAGATAAAATATACGAGTACGCTTTTTACTCTATTTTATTATTATTATTATAAAAATGGCACCTGCAACGCGTGGAATGCGGTTGTCCACTCTGGCAAATAGGATGCCGGACCCGAGCGACCAGAACCGCACAGCGAGAGCCTGCGAAAAAAAAAAGACAAAAAGACAAAAAGACAAAAAAGACAAAAAAGACAAGAGGCGACAGAATCTCCACCAGCCGAAAGAACCAGCAGGCAATCCCACCACCACCTCAAAATCCACAAGACGCCAACCTTAGCTGCCGCTATCACTGGACGCCAATCCCATCCTGCATCTCCTTCCGCCTTCTCCTCTTTTCCTCTTCCCTCTTTCGCCCTCTTCTCCACCGGAGACGTCTTTTCTTTCCCCCATCCTCGACTTTTCTCCCGTCCTATCGCGCCTTCTTTTCTGTACATAGCCGCCACACCATCCTCTCTCTTCCTCTCCCATCCTCTCCCGCCTGCTCTCTCCCCTTCTCCCGCTTCTGCCTTCGTTCCCTCTGTCCTCCAGAGATACCCTGTCTCGGCAGATTCGCCCACGCATACGCGCCTCTTCCCTCTGGCCTCCCTCACCGTCTCCCGTCTCCCGTCTGTCTCCGAGTCTCCGAGTCTCCGCCCTCTCCGAGTCCTCCTCGCCCATCTCGCCCGAAAGGCGCCTTGCTGCCGCCGTTTTATGCTTCGTGACCGCCATGCCGCCACCTGACAGCGACCTGTCCGCGCAGGCCGCTGCGAACAGCTCCAGCGATTTTGTACGCGCTCACCCTCTCTCGCTCTCCTTCGGTCCTTTCCACTCTCCTCCGCCCTCTTCCCCTCCTGTCTCCCTGCGCGCGCCATTGACCGCTTCCGATGCCGCTTTCGTGTTGCTAACACCTTCTCCCTCGATGCTACCCAGGTTCGCAAGCTATACAAGTACGGTGCAGCCGATCCTGCCCCCCCCCCCACCATGCCGCTGCCGCCCACCTCGCTTCCCGTGTCTGGCTGGGCCTTGGTTCAGTCGCCTCCCATGCTTTGGTCCATGGCACCGGCACCTGCACCTGCTGCCACGCTGTTCCTCTCATTGGTTCTGCCCTGCTGACCATCTTTTCTTTTTCCTCCCGCCATTTAGGATGCTCGAGGATCCCACATATAATTCCGTCGTCAGATGGGGCAATGATGGCGCCAGCTTCGTCGTCCTGGAGGTATGTTCCTGGCCTGATTCTCACCGACAACGCCATCGTCCTGACCAGCCCGCCTGCTGCCATGTAGAACGAGAAATTCACAAAGACGATATTGCCGAAACACTTCAAGCACAGCAATTTTGCCAGTTTTGTCCGCCAGCTGAACAAGTACGACTTCCACAAAGTCCGGCACAATGACGAAGGCGGACAGAACACTTATGGACAGGGGGTATGTGTTCCTGCTGCGCTGTGGCAGTCGCTGGCTGCCTTCCTTGCTGACACGCTCGTCCTACAGGCCTGGGAGTTCAAGCACCCCGAATTTCGACAGCACAAAAAGGACAACCTCGACAATATCCGTCGCAAGGCCCCGGCCGCAAGGAAGGTGACCGTGGCCGAGGAGCCGTTTCCGGCCGCTCAGCAGATCGTCCTGCTCAACGACAGCCTGACGGCTACGCAGCACCAGGTCCAGGCCCTACAGGAGCAGTATACGCAGATGGCCCAGACGAACAAGGTGCTCGTCGACGAGCTGTTCAACATCAAGAAGCTGGTCAGGGCACAACACCAGGTGCACATGGAGCTGATCAACCACCTGAACAACATCGACGAACAACGGCGCCGCAGCAGCCGGCAGCCCGGCCATCCAAACCACCCCGGACACAATGGTACGGGCCAGTACCACCATCCGCCGGGTGCTGCGGGTCTCGGCATGCTCCCCGACGGCGCCGACGAGCCTGCCATTGAGCTGCGCCGGGCGCGCGAGATTCTCAACAACGTTTCCACCGAGTCCGTGGCCGACCGGGAGCTCGAACGTCTCACCACCATGTTCCAGAGCACCGCCGGCAATTCGCCGCCCGAATCGGCCGGGTCGTCGTCTGTTATATTCAGCGCCCCCGGCACCGGCAGTGCCGGGGTGTCTATCGGCATGAACGACATCAACGACATGCGCCACCTGGTGTACCCGGCCGGCCAGAATGCTGGTATTGATCCGTTCCACGCCGACCACATCAACAACATCCCGTATACGCGACCGCTTAGCAATCCCAATGCAGGGCCGGAGATGACTCAGATATCGCCACCGCCATCCAAAGAAGCCACCGGTTCGCTGTGGGGCAGCCAGAAGCCCAAGATCCTGTTGGTCGAAGACGACAAGGTGTGCGCGCGAATCGGTGCCAAGTTCCTTTCCCAGGTCGACTGCACCGTAGAGATCGCTGTATGTTCCCCCCCTCCCCCTTCTCCTCCCGCCTTTAGGGAACGTGCGCGAATGGCTGACGTGCGATGCAACAGAGAGACGGGTCTGAGGCGGTCGCCAAGGTCAACCAGGAGCCGGAACGGTTCGACCTCATCTTCATGGACATCATCATGCCCGTGTTCGACGGCGTGTCTGCCACCGCCTGCATCCGTATAGCTGCCCCCCGCATTCCCATCGTGGCCATGACGTCGAACATCCGCAGTGAGGATGTGGCTACCTATTTCCACTGGGGTAAGCGCGCTTCTGCCGTTTTGCTTCGAGGAGTGGCCGAATGCTGACGTGATGTGACACACAGGCATGAACGATGTGCTGGCGAAGCCGTTTACCAAGGAGGGCATGGTGCGGATCCTGAAGAAACATCTGCCCTACCTGTTGAAGAACCCGCCCCAGCCCGGCGCCGGCGAGGACTTGGCGCACATGAGCGGCAGCGGGCCGCCACCGGGATATGTGAACCCCGGAGCTATGGGGGGTATGAACGCGATGCAACAGCAGAGCCTGAGCGCAATAAGCGGAGGCGCTGGCGTCAAGTTCGAGACGACGCCGATCCAGTCGCCGGCCACGTCGACCTCGTGGCACTCGCCCAGCACGGCGCAAGTCCAACACACATCTCCGAACTTGGACGGCACCGGGTATATGTCGAGCTCGGTGAACGGTGGCGGCAGCGGTGGCCCCGGCGGCGGCGGCGGTCCCAGCGTTGGTCCGAGACAACCGTATCCAGGAGGGCCGTCGCCTGGAATAGGCAGCACAGCACTCCGAGGACTGACAGATCCGATGACCAGCGACGATCGGCCAGAGAAGCGGCAGCGGCTGTATGCGCACGGACAATACACATGAGGGGCGATCGGACAGCCGGCGGCCTCGACGTGGCTGTGTTGGAGCGTTTTCGCGTCTGCTTCCCCATCCTTCTGTTATAATACCTTTATCTGTTTCCCATCACGGCTTCCCATTTTCTCCTTTTCGTTTCGCCCAGTTTGAAAGACTCAATCTGCACTTACCGAATGATACCTATGGGACATGGAACTCGGCTTATTGGGGCGGCCAGGGACGGCCAAAGGCGGCCAAAGTGCGACCAAGAGATGTCAGGAGAGGTTGGAGCTCTCTGGCTCGCAGACGAGAGACGGGACATGTATAAATCGGCGTTTTGGGGACTTTTTTTTTGTTTTTGTTTAACAAAGTATAGGGCTTCGTTGGCATAGCGAGGCATTGTGTCGGCCATTATAATGAACGGTATCGAGTGGGATACCCTGTGAACGTCCTCGGAGCAAATTTGAGCAATGTGATGATGTACAAGGGTGAAAGGGCGGCGGGTGGATGTAGTTGTGGGCGAATGAAGAAGAGGAGAGGTGAAGGGCAGCAGAAGTGGAGGAGGAATGGGAGACGAGAGGCGGACAAGGGAAAATGGAAAATGGAAAATGAGAAGGGGGAAATGGGCGAGGACGGGAAGGAGAGAAGCAGCGGTCAGTCGAGGAAGGAGCCGGTGGAGACTGCGTGCTTTTTGACCAGAGGGCAGGGCTGCAGGCCGGTTGAAATGCAGCTCTCCGCCCGCAAGCAGAGAGAGGAAGTGATTCCGGCCTGTGAGGGCCTCGCCTCGCCTCATTTCACGCCCTGCTGTTCCCATGCCGTTTCCGGGCGGCACTAGACCCGCGGCGAGACGTCTAGGCTTTCGTCGCGGCTCCTGTGGGCGGGCTTCGGGGCTCTGGGCTCAGGGCTCTGGGCTCAGGGCTCTGGGCTCAGGGCTGTCGGGTTTCGGGGCTGCGGTGTTGGCTCGCAGGGGCTGTATTGATTGGGAGGGAGGGGAGGGACGGAAGAAGAGAGGCTTGAAGGAGGGAAGGAGGGAGGGAGGGGGGTTCTTTCTCTGAAAACCCCCTCACGACAACGAGAGCGTTGTGCGTGTGCACGCGCCCTGTGCATCTGTGGCTGGGCCTGGGCCCTTCTTTTTTCCTGCCGATGGCCAAGGTGGCATGATCCAGACTCGTCGGCGCAATGCGTTCCGGCCTATTGGGGTTTGGGGAAGGCAGGGAAGGCGGGGAGAGCACAGGGAATGGTCGGTCGTGCCTTCCGTGCATTCCGTGCTTGCCGTGCCTGCCGCGCGCACGGCAACACGTTGAGCGTGGTGGCCGATACTCGTAGAGCCAGTCGTGCCCGGCTGTTTGTCGTTATTTCTGCCAAGCAGCCGCTGGAGGCCGCTGGGAAAGGGCTCGCTGCTGCTGCCGCTGCTGCTGTGGCTGCCAAGATGATTTTTGCCGCAGATGCCGCGCTTTTCTTCATGCCTGCGATCCGCGCAGGCCACTGCCGCCCTGCCCTGGCACAGCATCAGACTCGCTGTCACCCCAGAGGATGCCGCCACGACAGCCTTGCGACAGGAGCTGCCATGACACCCATCCTAACACAGCGATTTGCCCTGCTTGATCTGTCGGCCACTAACAGCCTTTAGCGCTGCGTAATACCCCTGGGAAAGCGCGCTAGGCCAGAAGAAGGGAACCCCCACCATTCTTTTTTTTGAGTCATCGGCCATTGGCAAACCTCATCACCACTCTGAACCTCGCTCGGGAGCAACAGTCGACGGCGCGGCCTCCCCCCCCCATCTTCTCCTGCCCTACGAACGAACCTCCGCTGGAAGCTCCCTCCTGCCGCGCTCCCTGGGCCGTCATGGCGCAATCCAACAAAAAGGCCGCCGCCGGCCGTGGCAAAAAGGCGGGCAAGGGCCCGGTCGACGAAAAGGGCGAGGACGTGCTGCAGGCGGTCGTATGTGGATTTCCGGCAGAACGAGGACGCCCCGCGTCCCTCCTGGGCTGGCACGATGCTGACTGACGCGCGGCGGCGCAGATCCTTGCAGACTCGTTCCAGGAGCGCTTCAAGCCGCTGACCATTGACACGCCACGGGTGAGTTGTGCTGGTTTGGATGGTTGGGATGGTTGTGTCGCTGGCTGGCCAAGCTAACCCCCCACCCCCCAGTGCCTCCTCCCTCTCGCCAACACCCCCCTGATCGAGTACACGCTCGAGTACCTGGCCATGAACGGCGTGCAGGAGGTGTACGTGTATGTCGGCGCCCACGGCGACCAGGTCGAGGCCTACCTGGCGGCATCGCCGCGCTGGGCGGCCGGCAGCAAGATCAACCCGTTCCAGTCGCTGGACCTGATCCGCGTGGCCCAGGCCACGTCGCTGGGCGACTTTTTGCGCGACCTCGACAAGCGCGGCATCATCGAGGGCGACTTTGTGCTGGTGCACGGCGACCTGGTGGCCAACGTGCCGCTGGACCCGATCCTGGCGCGCCATCGGGCGCGGCGGCTGGCCAACCGCGACGCCATCATGACGGTGGTGCTGCGCGAGGCCGAGGACGACGACCACCGCTCGCGCGCGCACGGCATCGAGCCCGTGTTTGTGCTCGAGGCCGCGTCCGGCCGCTGCCTCGAGTACGGCGAGATGACGCCGCTGGACCGCCGGCCCGACCGCCACCTCGACATCGACCCGGTCTTTTTCGAGCGCGCGGCCGACCTCGAGGTGCGGGCCGACCTCATCGACCCCGGCATCGACATCTGCACGCCCGACGTGCTGGCGCTCTGGACCGAGAGCTTCGACTGCGACCTGCCGCGCAAGAACTTTTTGCACAACGTGCTCAAGGACTGGGAGCTCAACGGCAAGCTCATCTTTGCCGACATTGTGGCCGACGGCAGCGCCGCCGCCGACGGGTCCGGTGCGGGCACGTATGCCGCCCGCGCCAGCAGCCTGCAGATGTACGACGGCATCAGCCGCGACGTGCTCGGCCGCTGGACGTACCCGCTGGTGCCCGAGACCAACCTGGTGCGCGGCCACTCGTACCGCAGTCTGGGCCGGGGCCGCGGCGGCAGCGTGGCCGTCGAGCGCGGCGTGCACGTCGACCCGGCGGCCACGGTGGCCTCGGCCGTGCTGGGCCTGCACACGGCCGTGGGTGCCGGCAGCGTCGTCTGCGGCAGCTCGCTGGGCCGGCGCTGCCGCATCGGCCGCAACGTGCGCATCCACGACTGCTACCTGTGGGACGACGTCGTGGTCGGCGACAATGCCGTGCTGACGCGGTCGGTCCTGGCGGCGGGCGTCTCTGTCGGCAGCGGCAGCGTGCTGCCGGCGGGCAGCGTGCTGGGCGCGGGCGTTGTCGTGGCTGACGGCTTCGTCCCGGCCCGAGGCGACGGGCCGGTCACGCTGTCCACGGTGGCGCGCGACGGCAGCCGCATGGCGGACGATGCAGCGGCGGTCGGCGCGGGCGGCAAGGGTGCGGCGTATCGGAACGAGAGCGACGAGGACAGCGAGGACGACGGGGACGACAGCGACGTGTCGGCGACGGCAGAGCACCTGCAGCGGTCGCTGATCTTCTCGACGGCCCACCTCAACCTGTCGACGTCGTCGATCTCGAGCTTTGGCGACGACGACGGCGAGCAGGGCGGGTTTGGTGGCGACGACGACGGCGCGTCGACGCACGGCCACGGCGGCGACAGCGGCGACGCGGACGGCTTTCTGGGGGCGGACGGCAGCCTGAACGCGTCGCGGTCGCGGTTCTCGTCCTTTGCGTCGGCGGTGGTGGATGGGGTGCCGTACGGAGGCCGTGGTGGCGGCGGCGACGGCGAGGGCAAGGCGAGCGGCGGCGGCGATGGCGGCGGCGGCAGCACGTTCCACGCCGACGCGGTGCACGGGCTGCTGGACGCGCTGCGGGACGAGAGCAGCAGCGACTTTGAGTCGGCGCGGCTGGAGTTTATGAGCTTGCGGCTGGCGATGGACGCGTCGGACGGGGCGCTGCGACGAGCGGTGGCGGCGGCGTTTGCGCGGCGGACGGCCGAGCTGGCGACAGGAGAGACGGCCGACCGCCTGGAGCCGGCCAAGGCGGCCGAGCGGGCCGTCAAGGGCCAGCGGGGGGCGGCGCGGTTTGTGCGCGACGTCGGCGTCGGCGGCGGGTCGGCGGCCGAGCAGGTCGAGTTTGTGCTGGCGCTGCAGCGGACGCTGGTCGGGCTGCGGATCCGGCAGGGCGAGGCGGCGGCGGCGGCGGCGACAGCAGGCGGCAGCCCGGCGCCGGGCACGCTGCTGGCGGCGCTGCTGCAGCAGCTCTATGACAATGACGTGCTGGAGGAGGAGGGCATCCTGGCGTGGTGGGCGGACAAGCGGGCGGCGGCGGGCGGCGGCAGCGGCGGCGGCGAGACCAGCATGGCGGCGGCGCGCGACCGGTGCAAGGTGCTGGTCGAGTGGCTGGAGACGGCCGAGGAGGACGAGAGCGAGGGGGAGAGTGAGGGCGGAGAGAGTGAGGGGAGTGAGGAAGAGGGAGAGAGCGAGGAGGACGAGGACGAGGAGGACGAGGAGGACGAGGAGGACGAGGATGAATAGCCTAGAGACGAGTAAAAAAAGATAAAGACACGGCCGTGTAGGAATACAGCTGGATATGGGAAGCAGGCGGTCCGACGGAGCCGTGACATGTTCCAGGATGAGGCTTTGAAGATGTTGATAGATGAGGATATCACACGATGTTGCAGATGTGTCATCTTGGACGTGCCTTCCTGGAGACGGCTTTGTTGGAGTGTGGTCGTGCCTTCCAAACGTGTCTGAGGCATTTGCTGGACACCTGATGGCATTTTCCAGACGCACCTAATGGCATCTCTGCTACGCACCTTCCTAGTACGCGCCTGCCTTCCGTTGCGCCTGCCTCCCGTTGCGCCTGCCTTTAACAATTCCATTAAGCATCTAAATAACCAACGCCTGCTATGCATGACCTGACGGTCGGGGATCTGTCGAGCTTCATCTCTCGATCTTTTCGATCATCTCCATCTGTTCCTCTCTTTCGTCCTCAACCTCGTCTTCCCTCCCCTCTCCTGACTCTCCTCTTCTCTTCTCTTCTCTCTTCTCCTCTCCTCTTCTCCTCCCCTCTCCTCTTCTCCCCTCTCCTCTCTCCTCTCTCTTCCTCTCATCTCTATCCTCTCACCCCTCCTCTCATCTCCCTCTCATCCCCCTCTCATCTCCCTCTCATCTCCCTCTCATCTCCCTCTCATCTCCCTCTCATCTCCCTCTCATCCCCCTCTCATCCCCCTCTCATTATCCCCTCCACCTACTTCTTCTCCTCTTGCCTCTGCGTCGAAAATGCACAATACTTGTCCTTGACAGCCACAACCTCGTACGTGCCCTCCTGGCTGGCCCGCACAACCTTGCGGTGCTCGTACGAGACGTCGTGCCGGGTCTCCAGCACCTGGCTGCGCAGACCCTTGCGGGCATTGGTGCTGCGCGTGTACGAAAACTCAAAGGGCGGCGTGCCGCCAAACTCAAAGACCATCTCGACGGCGCCGCCCTCGTGGATGTCCGATCGCGCCGTGCGGCCCTGCGACACGCGCACCCACGGCAGCGGATGGATGGTGCGCGCCAGCTTGACCACCGCGCGACACGTCGACGCCCCGTCGCCCACGGCCGTGATGGCAAACTCGCCCGGCGCCTCGGCCACGCGGCGAAACGTCGTCGTCGCCGAGCTGCCGCGCCGCGCCGTCCCGTCAAACGTGTACCACACGTCAAACGGCGCCGTGCCCGACAGCGTGTAGCTGATCCGCTCGCCCACGCAGTAGTCCGTCCGCGACTCCAGCGCATACACCGCCGGCGCCTCAAACAGCTGCACCTGCACCGTCGTGGCCGCTGCCGTGGCCGCCGTCACCGCGGCCACCTCGTCGGTCTTCTGCTGGCAGCCTCGCGCGTCGCGCACCCGTCGGATCCGGATCTGCTGTGTGCCCGGCCGCAGGTGCTGCCGCGGGATCTGCAGCCCGTACGCGTGCGTCATGATCGACGGCACGCCATACGTCTCCGCCACGGCTCCGCTCTGGTGCTTGATCTCGATCTCCACATAGAACGGCGGCACGCCTGTCAGCACCATCGGGATCCGCTCCTCGTTGTCCTGCTCGGCCATGCAGTACTTGAACGACTGTCCGACCTTGGCGAACACCGCGGCTGGCTTGGCGTGCACCGTCTGCTGCAGCACCAGTGCGCCGGGCCGCGGGCTCTTGCTGCTGCTGCTGCCGCCGTTGTAGAGGCTGTCGGCCGGCGGCGCGAACTCGTACCGGTACGTGCCCGCCTTTCCCGTGTCCATCTGCAGCGATGCCCGTCCGAGTGCTGCATCGAACTGCTTGTGGATCAGCGACGTCTGCGAGCCCTTGGCTGCCTTGTGGCGCACGTCGTATTCGACGTGGTAGGGAGGAGAGCCTATTTGTGTTAGAAGGGAGAGAAGAGGGGGGAGAAGGAGAGAGAGGGTGGAGGAAGAGAAAAGAGGAAGAAAAAAGAAAAGAAACGAAAAGAAAAGAAACGAAAAAAAGAAAAGAAACGAAAAAAAGAAAAAAAAAGAAAAAAAAACAGAGGGGGGGAAACCCACCCTTAAGATCAATCTCAAACCCGTCAATATCGCCCTCGCACACGTCTTGCTTCACCAGCAGGCCGTCCGTCTGCTCCCGGATCGCATCCGTCGGCACCACCGCCAGCTCCGGCCGCGGGAACCAGCCGACCTCGAACACGGCCGCCGCCGGATCGACGACGCCGTGACACTGGTTGTCGAACACGTCGACGATCTCGTACCTGCCGCGCTCTCCGATCTTCAAGAAGTCGTTGCCCGAGCTCAGCGACCGCGTCAGCAGCTCGCCGCGCCCGCCGTCGTCGCCCACGCTCTGGAACGACACGCGCCACGGACCCTCGCCCGTCAGCCGCAGCGGCAGCCTCACCGGCGCGCCCTCCACGACCTGCACGCGGCGCCGGTTCTCGATGAGGCCAAAGGCGGCCCGCGGCCGCTGTCGCCGCACCGCGATCCTCAGCTCGCCGCCCGAGCCCTGCAGAAAGGTGCGGCAGCCGCTGCGGTCGTGCACGCTCGTCAGCGCCAGCGTGTACTCGCCGCCCTCGGCCAGCGGCGGCGTCTCGATGCGGAAGCGCGTCGTCTCGATGTTGTCGGCCTTGAACACGCGCCGCTTGCCCTCGTGCAGCAGCACGTACTCGAGCGCAAACGGCGCCTCGCCCGACAGCACCACGTCGGCGCCCACGGCCTCCTGCAGACACGCGCTCGCCCGGCCGGTCGGGTGGTCGATGGTGGCGCGCGCCGCCGGCTTCACGTTCTGCTCCAGCACCATGTCGTCGCCCGACAGCGGCTGCGCCTTGTACACGGCGTCGTCGACCGACCGGAACACGTACCGGTGGCTGCCGGCCACGCGCGGCACCAGCTCCAGCTGGTACCGCATGCCCGGCACGGTGACCTTCTCGTGGCGCACCACGCCGTTGGTGCTGACGTCGTAGCGCACCAGGAACGGCGGCGTGCCCACCAGGTCGAGGTCGACGCGCAGCCCGACCGAGTGGCCGCCGCAGCTGTCGGGGATGCCCTCGGACCGCAGCGACAGCTTGGGCTCCAGCGGGTTGAGCAGCAGGCACGACGACGGCTCCTGCACCTCGCCCTGGCACGCGTCCGACGACACCGACCGCAGCGTGTACAGCCCCGGCGCCGAGATGGCCGGCAGGTCGTCGCCGTGGCGCGCGCTGTACGTCTCCGTGGCCGCCCGGGCGCCGTGGTCGCCGCTCTTGGTCAGCGAGTCGATGGGCGAGAACAGCCAGGTCAGCGTGTGCGCCGTGCCGTCCTCGGGCCGCCGCACGCCCGGCATTTCGTAGTGCACCGGCAGCGTGGTCGACCGTCCGCGCGCCACCTTGAGCGGCTGCCGCAGGTCGCAGCCCTGCAGCCGGGCGCGTGGCCGCTCGCGCACAAAGAAGCTCTGCTCCAGCTGGTGGTTGGACGGCCGCGGCTTGACGTCGTGTCCCTCGTCGGTCGCCTCGTTGTACTTGGCCACGTTGCCGAACGCGTCGTGCACCTCGTCGATCGAGTACTGCCACTCGCCGCCCACGTGCATCGTCTCGTTGAGCCCGACCGACACGCGGCGCGCGCGCGCCCACGAGATGTCGGCATCGCCCTCCGTCGGGAGGTTGGCCGCGACGGCTGCCAGTTCGGAATCCTGCAGGTCCAGCGACGACGACGACGACGACGACGACGACGAGCGAATGGGGGCGCCGCTGGTGCCGAGCAGGGGCGACGCGAAGCCCTCGGGCTGGAGGCTCTGGAAGTGGAAGCTGTGGTCCTTGCCGTTGATGGTGCGGCTGTACACGATCTTGAGCGGAGGCGTGCCGTGCACCTCGAGCAGGAGGTTGGACAGGTCGCCGTGGCAGCGCGTGACGGGGCCCGAGAGCGCGGACGACGAGGACGAGGACGACCAGGACGACTGCTTCTTGGGCGGCACGCCGGACGCGCTGCCGCTGCCGCTGCCGCTGCCGCCGACCCGGGCGCTGGGACAGGCGACGACGAACGAGAAGGGGCTCGGCCGCTGGACGTCCAGCTTGTACTCGTCGAGCACGCGGCCGAGGCGGTAGGCGCCGGCCTTCTTGACGGGCACGTCGTAGCGCACGGCGGTGGCGGCGCCGTCGGTCTGGGCCTGCTCGTGGCGGCGGACCAGCTTGGCGATCTCGCGCAGCTGGCTGCGGCTGAGCTTCAGCACCTCCTCCTCGTTCGTGTCCAGGTCGCGGCGGACGAGCTCGACCTCGGCCGGGACGGTGGCGTTGAAGTAGAGCGGCAGGGCGGCAACGGATGACGAGGACGACGACGACGACGACGACAACGACGACGACGACGACGACGACGACAGGTCGATGCAGAAGGGCAGGCCGCTGGGGTTCAGCACGGCAGAGCCCTCGGGCAGGATGTTGATGATCTGGCGACCAGAGATGAGCGACGAGTTGTGCAGGATGCTGGAGGTCTTGACGTAGTGCTCGGAGATGGAGAGCTCGCGGTCGTAAAAGACGCGGATCAGACCGAGAGCCCAGGCATGCCAGGGCACGCCGACGTTGAACATGAGGACATAGTCGAGCACGACGTGGGACAGGAAGAGAACGACGACGACGGGCTGGGAGAGCTCGAGCCAGGGGATGCGCAGCTCGGGAAGGCCGAAGAGCAGGACAAAGTCGATGGCGATCCACTTGAGGAACAGCCAGAAGGAGCCGGCGTTGTCCTCGAGCAGCTGGACCCAGTCATAGCTCTTCCAGGCGAGCAGGCCGATATAGACGGCCAGCGCGTAGAAGCGCTGCGTGGGGGCGTCAATGATGTCGAGCGGAATGACGGGGCCGCCTCGCGAGGCCGACACGCTGGCGGCGGCAGCCCTGTTTCTGCTGCTGCTGCGGAAGCCGTCGAGGCCGTCGAAGCCGTCGAAGCCGTCGATGCTGCTCCGTCGGCTGCGGCGGCCGCCACCGCTGCTGCTCATGCTGCGCCTCGAGGCCGACGGCCGCGCCGAGACGAAGATCTGCTTCGTCTGTGCAGCCGGCAGAGGCGGGCTGGGCGACGGTGTCGGCGGGGCGCCGCGGCCGGTGGCCCTCCCGGTGGCCGGCGACTGTGGAAACGCGCCGGAGCGCACGCGAGGCGTTGCGCTCATGGCATCCCCGGGGAAGAGAGTATGTGTCTGCAGAGGACGTTGGATGGGAGGAGGGGAGGGCGACGAAAAGAGAAAAAAAAAAAAAAGAGACAGGGTCGAAGAGCGGAGCAGTTGGGCTGCAATGTCGAATGCGTGCAGACCGAAAAAAAGAAGGACGTCTGCGTCGAGGAAGCGTCTCTGCGCCTATGGTGTCGGTGCTGTCGCAGAGTGGTGGGCGTGAGGGAGAGGCGAAGAGAGGGAGAGAAATCGGGGCGTGGCCGTGGCTCTTCTGGCAGGGGAAGCTTCCTCTACGATTCACGTCGACAAAGACGCGCCCCAGTACAACAGGGAGCAATATTTTCTGCCCTGGGCCCAGGCGGAAGCTGTGATTCGCCAGAGCTGGCGGTGGGTCGTCGCCGTGGAGCCACCGTCTTCGCACTGTGCATTTCACTGCAACCTGGCGAGCAGGCACGACCGAGCAAGCCTCCGTTGGCAAGGACACGACGCCGTGTCAGCAACAGCAGGCAGGCACGGACAGAGACAGGCACACAAGGCAGGAGCGATTTGCGCCGGAAATGCAACGGACGGGGCGACGACATTAATTCTCTGAGAGAGGGACGAGCGGCATCGCATACAAGGGACAAGACGGTGCGAGCGGCTCTCCAAGGAGGAGCAGTCCTGCAGAGTCGGGCTGCCCTTGTGTACACGAACCATCGGTCGGCCGGCGAGGCATGGCCCGGCGCAAGGCCACGGGCGGCGGCCCGGCGCAGTCGAAGAGGGCGAGGATGTCGGCGGCCGACGGCGGCGAAGAGAAGGAGGTGGTGATGGTAGAGAGGCGGGCGCGGCCAGAAGCGGCGGGCGAGCGGCCGAAGCAGGACGCGGACGCGGACGCGGATGCGGACGAGGCTGGGCGGGCGAGCGGCGCAGACGGCCCAGCCAGTCCTCCGGCCGAGCCCCGGCGACGAAGCAACCCGCGACGGGCGGTGACGGTGGCCACGACGGTGCGGCCACAGCCGGCGGTGCCGTCCGCCGACGAGATGCACGACCGGGTGTTTGCGCGCATCACGACGGCGGAGCGCGAGGCGTGGCAGGGCTGGACGGACATTGAGTCGGAGCCGGTGGGTTTTTTTTTTTTTTGTTTGTTTCTTCTTTCTTCTTCCTGTCGTGGTCCCTCGTCTCTCGCTCTCTCTGGTGCGCTCGCCCACTCACTCCCGTCCCAGGCCTTTTTCAACTTTATCCTGGGCGAGCTCGGCATCCAGGGCGCCACCATCCGAGAGGTCTTTTCCGTCGATGAGGCGTCGGCCGACTGTCTACCGTGCGTTTTTTTTTTTCTCTTCTCTTCTCTTCTCTCTGACACACCCTACCCCGTCTACCGACCGTCCGCTGACCGACAGACACCCGGCCGGCCTCATCTTTCTGTACAAGTTTGTCGAGGAGGACGAGGACGAGGTCCGCGAGGACTGTCCCGACGGGCTCTGGTTTGCCAACCAGGTGAGTGAGTGTCTGGAGGTCTGCTCTGCTGTCTCTGCCGGGCTGACATTCCGGCCCTCTCTGCCGCCCAGACCACGTCCAACGCCTGCGCCACCATTGCCATGCTCAACATTGCCATGAACTGTGCGGGCCTGCGGCTGGGCGACGCCCTGACGCGCTTCAAGGCCGCCACCCAGCACCTGCACCCGGCCCTGCGCGGCCACCTGCTGAGCTCCAACGCCTTTATCCGCTCCCGGCACAACTCGTTTGCGCGGTGCGTTCTCTGGCGGCCGTTTCCCGTCCCCTCCCCCTGCCCGTCCCGCCGCTGACCCCCGTCCAGACGGCTGGACATGCTCACGTCCGACATTGCCCTGCAGCACGAGTGGTCCGAGGCGGAGAAGAAGCTCAAGACGGCCGGCGCCAAGGCGAAGAGGGGCAGCGCCGGCGCCAGCGCCAACGCCAGCGCCAACGGCAACGGCAGCAGCAGCAACAAGAGAAAGGCGTCGGCCGCCGCCGCGGCCCAGGACGACGACGAGGCCGCCTTCCACTTTATCGCGTACGTGCCCATGGGCCGGGACGTGTGGGAGCTCAACGGCATGCAGGAAAAGGGGCTGCGACTGGGTGGGTGTTTTCGTCCCGCATACCCTCTTTCTCCGCGCTCTCTCTGCACTCTCTCTGCACTCCCCCTGCTCTCCCTCTCTAACGCCACAGGCACCTTTACCGACGACTGGACGGCCATGGCCCGCGAACGCATCGCCGCGCGCATGCTGGCCTACGCGCAGTACGACGACCGCGCCGTCTTCAACCTGCTGGCGCTGTGCCAGACGGGCGGGTCGGTCGACGGGTCGGTCGACGGCTCGGCCGCCGGGTCCGCCGCCGGGTCCGCCGCCGGGTCCGCCGACGGGTCCGCCAGCCCGCCCGACGAGGACGTTGCCCGCGCGGCCGCCCGCCGCAGCGACTACACGCCGGCCGTGCACAGCTGGATCGAGAAGCTGGCGGCCAAGGGCGTGCTGCGGCGGCTGGCCACGGGCGAGGGCGGGGAGGAGGGGAGCATGTGAAGAGGAGTGTTCACGGCGTTTGCATCAGGCACACGGACGGGCACGTGGACACAAAAGACAAAAAGAGCAAAATGGGCAATATGCGCTCGCTTCTTGTCGCTAGTTCGCTCTAGAAAGACTGGGGAATAATAGGAACAGGGTATAAGGCTTGTGGTCTCGCCTGCTGTGCAGCATGTCACGTGCCGTCACGTGCACCTTATGCTTAGTCATCCGGAAAGAACTCGCGGATGTTGGAGACGAACGTGCAGGTGGCGGCGTCGAAGCGCTTAAAGTTCTGGCCGGCCAGGTAGAAGAGCTCCTGGGGGATGAGGGCGGCGTCGGTGAGGAGCTCAATGTTGCTCTGCTCGACGACCTGGCGGTGGTCGCCGACGCGCAGACAGGTGTAAAAGGCGGGTCTGACGGGGGGATGGTGAGCCGGGCCGGGGTCGAGGCCGTCGGGGCCGTCGGGCCTGGCGAGGGTGCCGAGGGCGGATTCCGGGGGGGCGGCGCGCTGGCCGGCGGCGAGGGGCTCGGTGAGGGACCAGCCGTTGATGATGGCGACGAAGCCGAAGCGGCGGTGGCGGAAGACCTGGCCGACGCGGAAGCGGACGCAGGTGGCGATCTCCTGGGTGTAGCGACGGCTGGCCTCGGGCAGGCGCTGGTCGAGGTTGCGGACGAGCTTGACCATGACGCGGGGGTCGGTCCAGTCGCCGGCGTCGCGGGCGAGGTCGTCGAGGCGGTCGGAGTCGGAGTCGGAGTCGGCGTCGTCGGCGTCGGCGTCGGCGCCGGCGCCGGCGCGGCCGGGCCGGCGCACGGCATGCAGGCGGCGCATCTGGCGTAGCTGGCGCTGGTGCTGCTGGTGGCGGTCGTACAGCGGCACCAGGTAGCGCTCGACGATCCAGGCGTCCTCGCCGTAGCGGCGGGCCAGGCGGGCCAGCAGCCCGTCGACCCAGCGGCGCCAGCCGAGGCCGCTGGCCGGCCGCATCAGCACGGCCGCCCAGGCGGTCGCGTACAGCAGCGCCTCCAGGTTGGCCTCGGCGTCGCCGCGTCGCAGCCAGGTCAGCTGGGGGTTGGCGCGCTGCACGTGATCCGGCTGCGGGTGCGGGTTCGCGTACGTGCGCGGCGGCATCGCGTCACGTGCCTGCGCGTAGCTGGCCTCGAGGTTGAGCGCCACGCGCAGCACAATGGCCGACGTCGGCGCCGGCAGCAGGAAGCCGTCCCGGCTCTCCGCCATGGACCCCCACACCAGCTGCACCACGGTGCCGCGCAGCGTCTCCAGCCGCACCTCCTGGCCGTGGCCGTACGGGTCCAGGAACATGCGCTCGCCGTTGTCGACCAGCAGCGGCCCCGGCGGCGACGACGGCAGGTGCAGCGGGAGCAGCGTGTCCGGGCCGTGAGTCTGTGTCTGTGTCTGTGGCGGCGTCGGCGTCGGCAGGCCCGGTGCCGCCAGCGGCGTCCCGTCGACCGTCTCGCCCGGCCGCGCCAGCACGGTGCTGTACACGTGACCGGGCACGGCACAGCAGTACGCGCGCAGGCCGAGGCGCGTGGCCAGGCTCGTGTAGATGGCGCTCGACACGATGGGCAGCGACGGGTGGCCCGGCTCGGTCAGCGCGTGGCCGATCAGACAGTTGCGCACGTTGCGGAAGCTGCGCGCCGCGTGGGCCAGGCCGACCAGGTCGCGCGACCGCACCCACTGCAGCAGCGCCAGGGCCGTCTGCCGCGTCGTCAGGGCGTCCAGGTGGGGATGGGCGGCGCGGAACTCGTCGGCCAGTCGGTCGAGCATGTTTTGGATCTGGGGGGGGGGGGGGGGGAAGAGGTTAGCAGAGGATAAAGGGGGGGACAAAAGAGGACAAAAGAGAACAAAAGAAGAGGACAAGAGAGAACAAAAGACACAAAAGACACAAAAGTCACAAAAGTCACAAAGACACAAAGACACCAAAAGAAGCCACCCACCGCATCCATGTCCTCGTCGCCGTCGTTGAGCACAAACATGTCAAAGGCGCCCAGGGCGCGGTCCAGGCGGTCAAAGCCGTCGACGTGCGCCTGCACCTGGCACCACTCCTCGACGGCCAGGCCGCGGTTGATGCTCGACAGGGCCGAGTTGGCAAAGTATCTGCGAGAGGTCGGTCAGTCGGTCAGTCAGTCAGTCAGTCAGTCCGGCCTGCGCCCCGTCCGCCGCCGGCTACCCACCGCCTCGCCAACACGTCGTCGCCGTCGGTCGCGCGGCACTGGGCCAGCAGAAAGTCCTTGGCGTCGAGGCCGCGCCGGCAGATGGCCTCGAGGTGGGCCATGCGCAGCTTCTTGGACGCCAGCACGCGCTCAAAGTGGCGCGCCGACTTGGCGTCGCCGCGCTGCCGGTTGAGCCACATCTGCTTCCACGGGCCCGTGTTGGCCCGCCCGGCCCCCGCGAGCCGCCGCTGCTTGTCGGCCGACCAGTACACAAAGTCGCTGCGGCACCGCCCCAGCCACAGCTTGGGCTCGTTGCTGAGCCGCTGGAACCGCCGCGACAGCCGCTGCACCGTGCGCGCGAGGTCGGCCGTCGGCACCAGGTGCAGGATCGCCATGATCAGCTCGTCGGGAACGCTGTCGACCAGCGGCCGTGGCCGCGTGGTGGGATAAGCCATAAGGGGGGTGGGGGGGTGGAGAAGGAGAGAGAGGAGAGAGAGAGGAGAGAGAGGAGAGAGAGGAGAGAAAGGAGAGACAGAAGAGAGACAGAAGAGAGTCGACAGGGAGAGAGTTGACAAAGAGACAGGAATGGGAGATGACAGAGAACAAAAACACAGATGACAGACAACAAGAAACACTGATGACAACAAGCCGCGCGACAGCAGCCCTGCACCCGCCCGGATGGGATGCCAAAAAGATACGGAAGGACGAGAAATGCGGGTTGACGGGAAATTCGTAGTTCGTTTTTGCGACGCAAAGTGGCTGGCCTGAAGGTCCGGTTTTGCGGGGGGTTATGTAAGGCAATAATGCAATAATGGCCAGCCTTGGGGGAAGGCGCCGCCCTGCCCGACCGCCTGCCCAACACGGAACGCTCGCATTACGATGACGTCTACGGCAATTGCGGTTTGCTATCCATCTCCGGCCAATGCTTTCTATTGCAAGCCCAGCTGTCCCCGACCCCGTATCTCGTGTTGAATAGAGTTTTTGTTATCTTTTCTCTGAATTCTGTCTTGGCGCTCGGCCCCTAGAGTCCCTATCGCATTCCATTCCGTTGTCGTTGTCGTTGTCGGTGTCGGTGTCGGTTTTTTTTTTTGCCGTGCCGCGTACAGTTTGGTGAGAAAACATGTTTTAAAAAAAAAGTGCAGATGTCCTAAATCGTTGAGAGAAAGATGACAAGAAAGACAGTCGATGCGACTGGTGCGGCCGGTCCAAGCGACTCCCAACCAGCCCACAGCCGTCCACGCCGTTGCCGGCTCCCCCTGTCCGCCGCCCGTCTGCGACCACCCGGCCCTACGGCTTCGGAATGTGGATCGTCTTGCTCGTCATGGTGCAGCCGTGCAGGACGAAGAGCAGGACGGCCGGATGGACCTCGCAGGCGGTGCCGGCAAAGAGCGTGCCGCCCGGCAGCGCGCCGTGCGTCCAGCCCTGGGCGACCCAGTAGGCCATGACGGCGTCGAGCCCAAGGCTGGTCGGGATCGGCGTGCCCTCAAAGTACGCCGCCTTGCCCGACTTGTCCTTGGGGATCACCTGCGTCGTCACGTTGAAGCGCGCCAGCCGCGTCAGTCCGCAGAGCACGAAAAAGGCCAGCGCCACGTGGTCCACCGCCGACTGGAACCCGATCGAAAAGGCCACGGCCGCCGGCGCCACGCCAAAGGAGATCTGTCGGAGAGGGGTGAGCGCAAGTCCGGATCCCATCCCGGATCCCATCCCCGGAATCCCATCCCCGGAACCCATCCCCGGAATCCCATCCCCGGAATCCCGTCCTGGATCCAGTCCTGGATCCAGTCCTGGATCCAGTCCCAGATCCCATCCTGGGTCCTATCCTCGCCCACTCACCAGGTCAGCCAGCGAGTCCAGCTCCTGCCCCATCATGCTGCTCTTCTTGCGCCACCGCGCCACCTTGCCGTCCAGAAAGTCGAAAAAGAGCCCCAGCGGCAGCAGCCCCAGCGCCGCCCAGAGGTGGCCGTTGCCCGACGGGTCGGTGCAGTACCGCAGCGACGCGAAGATGGACAGGATGCCGCAGAAGCCTGGGGGGGGAAACATGTCAGCAGGGCGACCACCAAAGGGACCACCGCCACCCGCCACCCTCGCTCACCGTTCAGCTCCGTGATAAAGTCGGCCATGTGCAGCGCGCGGATCAGCGAAAAGTGGCCCGGGTCGCTCGACAGCAGGAGCTTCTGCTTGTCGTAGGCTGCAGCAGCTGGTCAGCCGTGGACAATCTCCGGCAACAGGCGACGACAAACGTACCCGGCTGGCTGAACAGCGACGCGCCGGCCGCATCAGCGACGCCGTTGGCCGTCGACGTGGTCGGCCGTCTAGACATTGGGAATGGCCCGGGGTCTGGATGTTGGAAGGAAGCGCGGCTCGAAGAAGGGGGGGGATTGTTTCAAGCCGGGTGAAGCTGCAAAAAGGCTGGGCAGAAGTCGGGACGCGTCTGTCTCTTATTACAAAATGACGTGGATCGCCAGGACGTCGCAGGCTGCCTCTGGGACGGGAAGATGGGTTGTGGAAAAAATGACCCAGAGCCTTGGTTTTCGTTGGTGGTGGAAAAAAAAAACCACAAAAGTAATAAAAAAATAAATGAGGCGCAGCGCAGAGAGCAGATCGGCGCCGACACCTGTAATGCCGTCATTCCTCGGGCCCTCCTCCACTGGTCGGCGGTGTGAAAGCGCTAATGCCCACTAGGGCGCTGGGCGCTGGGCGCTGGGCGCACCATGTTCTCAGCCGGATAACTGCATCAGGTCGTCTACATGCACACTACAGCACTCTGCACAGCAAGATGAGAGAATGTCTTATTCCCCAGAGGGCTCCTGCCAAAAGCAGCGCGCCCCCCCCCCCCCCCCCCCAAATTAGCTTACTCATTACGGATTGTCCTGCAGAGACGCCATTCCTTTGTCTCGCAGGACTTTGTGCTATGCTATGCATGGACCCAAGACGGTGACGAATGAAATATGTCGGAAACGGAAAGGCGGGGGCGGACTGCGCAGTCGATTGCGGTCGCAGTCTCGTCTTCCCGCTTCGATTTGCTCATTTCGTAATCAGGACGGAGAAGCCGTCTACCCACTGGCCGGAGGACCCGGCCACGCCGCAGATGGTGTATCCGCGTGGTGGTATGAGAGTGTTTCTGAGAGAGTGAGCATGAGAGAGAGGGAGGGGGAGGGAAGAGAAAAAAGGAGAGGGAAGGAGAGAGAAGAAAGGAGAGAGAGAAAAGGAGAGAGAAAAGGAGAGAGAGGAAAGGAGAGAGAAGAAGGGAAAAGGGAAGGGAAAGAGCAAAGAGGAGGAAAGGGAAAGGAGGAAGAGAGAAACCCGAAAAAAAAAAAACCAACCCGAAAAAAAATAAGAAAAGGAAAGAAAAAGGGAAAGAAAAAAGAAAAAAAGACGAAAAAAAGAAAAAAAAGGGAAAAGGAAAGAAAATGAAAATGAAAGAAAAGGGGAAAAAAAAAAAAAAAAAAACTCACGCTGATCCCCCATGCGCATTGCCATACACCGGCGACCGTCGTCCCAGGCTGGTCAGGATCTGGATGCCGTCGATCCAGAAGCCCGACCGCACGCAGAAGCCGCTGATATACTCGCCTCGACGGACGTCTAGAGGGTCAGACGTCATCGGTCAGCAGACGTCATCGGTCAACAGCCATCCCCTCCTCCTCCTCCTCCTGCCACTCACCCATGTCAAACACGTCGCCGCCCGGCTTGCCGCCGCGCTGCCCAAACAGCTGCCGCGAGTCGTCGTCGTACACAAACTCGATGCCGTCCAGCGCGCTGCCGTGGAAGACGACCACGCGCGTCATCACGCGCTCCTGCCGCTCGGCGCTCGCAAACACCACCTCCTGCGCCGTGCTGCCCGCCATCTGCGACCGTCCCAGCGCGCCGCTGCGGAACGCCGTCGTCCGGCCCTTGAGCGACATGACGCCGCCGCCGCCGCCCAGCTTCGTCGCCGCCCCGCGCGCCGCCTGGCGCAGGTCGGCCAGCTCGTAGCTGCCGCCCCCCCACGAGTGCGCCACCACGCGCAGCGGCCCGTCCTTGCGCCGCCTCGCCTCCTCGGGCAGCCGGCTGCGCACGTCTGCCTCTGTCAGCGTCACCTGCCGGCTGATGCTGTTGCTGGTGGTGCCACCGTTGTTGCTGCTGGTGCTGCCCATGTTGTTGTTGTTGTTGCTGTTGTTGTTGTTGTTGCTGCTGCTGCTGCTGCTGCTGCCACCACCATTGCTGCCACTGCCACCACTGCTGCCGTACTCCCCCGCCGGATACTCGATCCAGCTGTGGCACACGTCGTCGCCGTCCGCAAACACCTCCACGTAGGCCACGCCCGACGCCGCCGTCAGCAGCACGCTGCCGCCCTCGACCGGCCACGCGTGCACGCTCTCGTCCGCGGCCGCCGGCCCGTCGCTCGGCAGCCGGAAGCACGGGTGGCTGCGGAAGTGCAGGCAGTCCAGGCGGTGCCACGTGCACTCGTCCGCCTCGGCCAGCAGCGCGCCCCCCTTGGCCCGCGTGCGCGTCGAGTACGCCTCGTGCGCCACAAAGCTGCGGTTCAGCCGCACGTAGTCCCGCAGCATCACCCCGCTCTCCCGGTGCGGCAGCCCCAGCAGGTGGCCCGTCTCGTGCAGGTGGGCGCCGATGCCAATGTTGCACGCCTCCCACGAGCTGCCCGCCTCGTTCAGGTCGTTGGCCACGTGCGCCGTGTCCGTCGGCGTGCAGTCCAGGAACGCCGGCACCACCTCCTCGAAGCTGCTCGGATAGCTCTGCAGGCAGTGCGACCCGAACACGGCCAGCCGCAGGTCGCCGGCCGAGCCGCCCAGCGCCGCGTGGCCCGTCACCGTCTTCGACCCCGTGTCCCAGTGCGCGTCCAGCAGCAGCACCGACACGTACAGCGTCTGGCCCGCCCGCGGCTGGAAGTAGCCGCGCACCGCCTCCTCCGCGATCCCGAACAGCGCGCCCCGGTCCGCCGCCTGCTCGTTCTGCTGCGCCCGGTCGAGGTCGCGCAGCTCGGCCACCGTCCGGTCCGACCGCACAATGTGGATGCGCGCCTCCGACCGCATCTGCCCCAGCTCGCGGTCCCGGTAGTTGGCCGTGCCCTGCGTCCACTCCTCCTCGTAGCGGAACACCCGCCGGCCCAGCCGGTTGCGCCACATCTGCTCGGCCGTGAACGCCTGCCACAGATACGCCGCCATGCGGAACTTGCGGATCGCCGTCTCCAGCCCGTTGCCCTCGCGCTCCGCCCGCGCCGGCACCGCGTCAAACGTGCCCGGCGAGTCCTTGGCCAGCAGGATGGCCAGGTGCACCGGCGGCGCCCCCGTCGGCGGCACCATGTGCACCGTCAGGTGCGTCGTGTGGATCGGGTTGGACGTGCCGCTGTTGGCCAGCTTCGGGCTCGCAAAGTCGAACCGGATCTTGTTCGGCCCCGGCAGCAGGTACACCAGCGCCTTGAAGTGCGAGCTGTACACCGGCCACTGCGTCGGCGGGAACCCGTCGTCGAGCCGGCTGACCGTGAGCGTGCCGTCGAGCGCCGTCGTCTGGGCCGCCGGGTCGCCGATCGTGCCGTGCACCAGCAGCACCTTCTGGTACGCCCACGAGTTGTCCTGCACGTTGTCGATGCGCGGCGCGAACGACGACACCGGCAGCGAGAGCACCCGGCTGCTGCCGTTGACCATGGGCGACCCGAGACCGGCCATGCCCGACACGCTGACGCGCTTGGCCGGCGCGCCGCTGTTGTTGCCGCTGCCGTTGCCGTTGCCGACGCCGGCAGTCGTGTTCAGCGTGGACATGGTGGCCGAGGAGGATAGCGTCGGCCGCGTGGGCACCGGCGGCGGCGGCGAGTGGTGGCGGCGCGTCTGGAGATGGAGTGCCGGGTCGGACCGCTGGGCCACGGACGGCGGCGTGAGCGAGCCGCTGGTCGGCGTGGTGCCGTTGCTGTGGCTGCCCTCGCTGGACGTGTCCGTCGACTTGTCCGTGCGGAAGCTGGCCCTGGATCGCCGACGCAGCTGCTTGATGCTGAGAAAGGATGGCGCCATGGCTGTGTGTGAGAAAAAGAGGTTCGGTCCCCGTGGAGACGGATGGAGACGGGACCAGCTCGTCGGAGCGAGAGAGCGAGAGAGCGAGAGAGCGAGAGAGCGAGAGATTCGATCGAGGGTCGAACAGCAGAATGTAGAGAAGCAGAAAGGGGTGAGGCTATCGAAACTAAGACAGGAAGGGGGGGGGGGGGGGGGAATAGCAAGAGACCTGTCACACGACAATCCGCAGAAGCACCGGCTCGCTTCTCTGCAGACGGTTGGCTGACGTATGCAGAAACATGCGAGGGGGAGAGGATGGGCAGAGAGTGCGATTATGTCAGGGTAGACCAGAGAGGGAGGCTCAATGGAGGAAAGACGAGAAGGCCGGCGACCGATGCGAGAAACGAGAGACAGGGGAAAAGAGGGAATTGGCAAGGAGAAGGGGAAGAGGAAGAAGCCCGGCGGTGGTCGCAGCTTTGAGCCGGGCCAGATAATGGCAGAAGGGGGATTTGCAAGTCTTGATTTTGTTTCGTCGTAGCAATAATAATTTCGATGGTGGACAAGGTCGCTCTGCTAGCGGCTGTCTTAGCAGGGATGGAGAGCGTGCGTGCTGTACTGTGTAGCTGCAGCTGGCAGCCGGTTTTGCAGTGGTGGTCCGGGGGGCGACAGAATCAGGCCGATGACGTCGCCTTAGTCTCGGCCAAAGGAGCGAGAGGGAGCCCGCAGATCGAGTCGACGCAGGCAGGGTACGGAATACAGGATGCAGCACAGGCATACAGGCAATACAGGAGTACAGGGAGTACGGGAGTACAGGAATACAGGAATACAGGAATACAGGAATATAGGAATACAAGAATACCGGAATACCGGAATACAGCGCATACAGATTACAGAAATATAGGATACAGGGTTTGGACGGGAGCGAGGAGAAAAAGAAACGAGAAAGGACGGAAGGAGAAACAAGTTCTGGACGGTAGCCCCAGACAGGGGAAATGAGGCAGAGCGATCGGCCTCGGCGTGCAGCGTAGTTTTCAGCTCAGCGTGCTAGCCACGCCGGGCGGCGGGCATGCACGCCTTCCTCAGACAGCGTCTAGGCCGGCCGGGCTGGCCACAGGGAGTTACGTGTTGCGTTGCGTGTGCAGGTGGGAGCTCCCTAGCGGGGAGACGTCGCAGTGGCTGAGGATTCGCTGTTTGGGGGGGTGATTTATCGTGTTGGGTGGGGGACGTTGGATCACCCTTTCCCCCTCTGCTGTCGGGGTGGGGATCTGGTGCCGTCGAGAGGGAAGGCACGAGAGCTGCGTTGCTCTGCTCGTATTGCCTCCTGCCTCTGCTCTCAAGCCACCCACCGGCCAATCGACCAATCGCGCCAATCACACCAATCTCACCAATCACACCACACAACCACCCCCTTCCCTCCTCCTGCTCATGGCTCCTGTCTCCTGTCAGGTCGCGCCCGCTGGGGACGCCGTGCCACTCTGGCTGCCAGACAGAGCGGTTGCACAAAAAGAATACGGGCACAGGCGCAGAGGCGCAGAGGCACACAGGCGCAGAGGCACACAGGCGCACACGGTACGAGTACTCTGCGCTCGTACGTCGTAGCAGCGTGCGGATCCGACTCGTAAGCCCACACCGCGCATCCCAGCCCCTGCCAAGTTTTCCCATCGCGACTTCCCTGCTTTTAGGCGTGCAAATCAGGCAGAAAGACGACCGCACGATCGACAGGTTTCTTGATAAGAAGGACGCCTGCCCGCGGCCGTGTACCGTGCATTTCTCTGCTCGTATATATCGCCCCCTTGGTATCTCTCTCCCGCTCCCGTCGACCTCGCAGCGTGAATCGCCAACTCCGCGCCCACCCCCCCCCTGACCGCTCCCGGCAGCCAACAGCCGTCGCAGGCTCTCGCGGTGCCGTCTTGCCCACGAGGCCGTCCTCGCCAGCCGGGCTTCCTGCCGGGCACGACCACACTAACTCGCCCTCCTGCACTTCGGCGATCAAACGACGCATTAACCTTGTTGTCTTTATATTTTTGCCCAACGACTAGTCCTCGCAGCACCTCTTCTGGTGCCCTTTTTCTGCTTCTTGTGGAGCTCGTCTGCGCTTATCTTGCATTAACTCCCTTTTTTGTGAAAGAACGGGTGTCGGGCTATTATTATCTCTCTCTTGCCCCCTTTTGGGAAACAGCTGATACCTAGTGTACGTGAGAACGCAGCTGAAACCCGGACTCCCCGACGCCCGCGTATGGCCATATCGTCTACGTGCATGCATCGGCCCATTCTTCTATCCGGATCCCGCCAATGCCCGCTTAAGCCCATCTCTCGACATTCTCGTATTGACCTCCTAGTCCCTGACAACTAAAGTGGCCCCCTAACTGCCGACGGTCGACGCCCTGCACTCGTCAACTCCCCGTGTCCAACAAACACCCCGACGGATGCTCGACGACCTCGACCGCCTGCTCCAGGCGGCAACGGCCTCGGCACCGCAGCAACCGCAGGGAGAGAGAGACACACAATTTCGTAGACAGCAGAGACCCGCCCCATGCCAATGCCGTCTGGCCAGGACACGGTATCTTCCTATGCACCTTGCCACGCACCTTGCCATGCACCTTACTATGCCTCCTATTACTAGTATAGCACGTCCGCTTCTGGCTAGCTGTGCGCATTGTCCACTGTCCTATCAATGACATGCCGCCTTGCTTCCCGCAGACTCGCCGTCGTGAGAGCGTTGGGTCCGCGACGGCACATCTTGAAACAGGACTGTTCGGGAGGAATCGTCAAGAACTCTCCAAGGGCCCTCGTACCCCTGCTCGCGTGCACTCGTCCATGCCGTGCCCGTTGACCTGCCGGGCCATCGCCCGGTGCACCGCCTACGCTGGCTCTGCTGCTTTCTTTTTCCGCCTCGGTTTGCAAGGGAATGAGCAAATGTCGCTATGGCGGTCAGGAGTGGAGCTAAGACTCCCTCTCGCATATTGTGCTCGTAGTATCGCACACATCTCTAAGCCCGTTGCGGTGTGCCTGCCTGCCCTGTAAGCTATCTGCTGCCCCCCTGTGGAAACGGCCTGACAACTAGGGACTTGTTGCTGCTGGGTGGTCTAAGCGGCCGCCCTCAGTGACTGAGCAACGCCTGCCAATTTGCCGTCTGCAAATTTTTAGCTCTAGTTCTCACCGGCCTACAGGCCCTCTGGTTGGCTAGCCGCCCTTGCTGCGAGACAAAGACCCCCCCCCAAGGGCCGACCGACTGACAACAGCGAGGCGAACCACTAGGCTCCTCTCCGTCTCCTGTCCTTGTCCTCCCTCACTCCTTCCGTCCCTTTCTCTGAGAGCTGTCAGCCTCCTCCTTCCCTTACCGCAACAACTTCCGCCGTGCCTCTCTCGTTTTCCAGTCTGCAGTCTGCCCTCTCTCCTCCCTCTCCTTTCCCGTATTTCAACCTCCTACATTCCTTGACCCAGTCTCTTCCGACCCAAACTCGGCTTCTTTCAAGCCTGCGTGCCCTCGTTTGCCTGCCACCACTCTGCCGTCGGCCAACCCGTGCCCTTTTTTTTCTAATCCATACAAACCGCCCTTCCCTCTCTGCACACCAGAACCAACCACGCTGGCCGCTCTCGACCAGGCCGGCCTGAAAATCACAGACCTGCCCTTTGCACTGCACCACCAGCAAGGACCATCCTGCTTCCCCAGCAAGCGCCTGCGGAACTCTGCTCGGGTCGGTCACAGCCTGGACCCAATCAACCTCGACTTGCCAATTCCCACTTAAGCCGCCAAAAACTTCTTCGCCAAAAACTTCTTCGCCCCACAAGTCCGGGCTTGCAAGAGACAGCTCTGCTCTGTTTTTTTTTCTTTTCCTTTTCCCCTTCTCCATTCTGCCTCGGATCTGGGCAAAGGAGAAGCCGAAATCGCGCGGCTGTCCGCCTGAGAACGCAAGAAAAAAACATGCTCACGTCCGCCATGGCCCCCTCGGCCGTGTATGCCATCCAGCCGGATGTGGTTGCTGACCGAGTCCTGCGAAGGGCGGAGCTCGGCAAGGTACGTCTCTTTCCACCGCTGCTCTCCTTCCACCGCCTGCTCCCCCTCTCCCCTCCCACCCCAACCGGGCCTAACCTCCTGTTCGTGCAGATGGCCTGCCGTCTCCAGAACCGCCTCGCACTAGCCCAGTTCAAGACCCGCAACGGCTGGGAAGACCTGACGCTGGACATGATCGAACCCAAGGTCGAGGAGGAGATCCGACGGAAGAGAGGCTTCGACGGCGACGGGCTCTCCGACTCCTCGTCCAGCACCTCCGAGCTGCCCTATCCCTCCCACCGCGGCCTCATGAGCTCCCCCCTCAAGCCGCCCTTCTTCTCCGACGCCATCGGCTCGAGCAACGGGAGCACCGGCCACCGCAAGCGCACCTATGTGGCCTCCTTCGACGACCTCCACCAGAACCGCCACGACGCCTTTGTCCTGTCGAGCCCCAGCAAGCGGTACCGCTCCTCGCCCCCCCTGACGGCCGGCAGCACCGGGACCGCGCACTTTGCCCAGCAGCAGCGGTCGGCCTCGGCCTTTCTGCCGCAACAGCCGCCCTTTTCCAGCCATGGCTCCTGGAAGGACCACCACCAGCTGGCCAACAGCTCGCCGATCAAGCCGCGGCGACAGCAGCACTTTACCACGGCCGCCGGCCCCGACGTGTCTCTCTTTCCCGGCGCACGCCGCATTGCCGACGCTCTCGCTCCCACCAACTACGCGGCCGCACAGTCGGACACGGACGACGAGCTGCTGCCCACCCACTCGTTCCAGGTCAACAACGCATCGTTCCGGCTGTCGGCATCCTCCACAGCAGGAGGTCACGCCACCACCACCCGCTCCGGCTCGCCACCGAGCACGCCACCCATGCGGAACCGCGCCCTGCCCAGCAACAACCGCCGCCGGAAGCGGGCAGGCGATGCGTACGAGCCGGCCGACGGAGCCCACGGGCACAACGGCGGCAGCCAGGACGGGACGGGAAAGTCGGGCGTGGAGGGCGCGGATCTGCTGCTGTATCTGGCCGCCTCGCCGTCTCCGGCCAACCCGGGGGGCAGACACCGCATGGATCCGCCGTCGACACCGCCGTCCAAGTTTAACAGCATGGCACTGCCGTCGTCGATGATGACCACGCCTGGCGGCGGCAGCATGTTCCCCAACACGCCGGGCCAGCAGTTTGATTTTTCCGACTTTGTCAACATCACCCCGAGCCCGGCCCAGAAGCCGTGGAAGACGCCCAATCCCGTAGGGTCCCGAACACCCATCAGCGTGAACAGGCGACGTTTGACGTTTGACGACCCGCTCTGAGCACTTTATGCCCCTTGTCTTTTTCTATTTCGGATGCTCTCTTTTTTCCTGTCGTCTATCTACGCCACACTTTAATGCCAGTTTGGACTATGCCCCAAGAACTACCACTACCACTACCACTACCACTATCACTACCACTACCACCACCATTACCATCGCCACCATCACTACCATCCCTTGACATCTTCTTGTGTTTGCTGTTTTTCTAATGTGCATGATACCTACAAATTGGGCCTGGCTGGTTCTGGGTACTCATCGGGGAGCTTATCTTTACTTCTTTTGCCACGCCTTTTATAGTCTTTCACCTTATGCTACACACACCATACTATTCCTGCAGCAACTTCTTTTCTCCATCTACAACACGCCCCCTCATACTGCTACGTTAGGACAAGCATTCGAACTGCTTGTCCTGCCACCGCCTCCCTCTGTACAACAGTTTCTACAGCACCCCCGCGTCCGTTCTTTTTGTTCAGTAGTGTGGCCATGGTGCAACACCTCCGGCCCTAAAGAGGGGCTAATGAGGAGGGGGGCCGAGATGAGGGGGGCCCAAGACGAGGGGAAAGTGCGCTGTGAGGGCGGTGTTTTATTCCGGTTGGATCCCGTTCTGTATCGTACCCAGCCCCAGATAGCAACGTCGAAAGCAATGTAAAAATGATACACGCAAACGGCAAGACGTGCTTCATCCATGGTTGTGTTTTTCCCCCGCCGCCTGGTCCATTGGGCGCGCTGGTTGGTCGAAGAGCGGCACGGCGACGACTACTTTACGCGTCGGACGTTAGTTTGCCACCGCAAGCGCGACTTTTCGCGTCGCCGACGCGTGCCGTTAAAACACTTTGTGTGGGTCGTGCGGCCGGGGTGTAAAGAGCCTCTGGGCCAATGAGAGGAGCCGCGGCGGAATGGCGCCAGACTAGCTGAGTCACGGGCACGAGCAGAGACAATGACGAGCACGAAACCATCAGAGAGCAGTGGCTTGCGATAGCTGCTCGGCAGAGCCGATCCTGTTTCTTCGCGCACTCTACGACATCACCTTGCAGAGGACGGCAGTGCAGCGCTGCTGCGAGCCACCCCACGAGACAAGCACGTCCGCCCTGTTTGTGCGCTAGATCATTGCAATGTTGTACACAATAGTATTCGGATGGGGTTCCATCTCCAGACTATCAACTAGCTTCATGGCGCCGCCACGCCACATGGTCCCTGCAAGGAGGGAGACAAAAGGGCCAGAGTGCCCTGGTATATAAAAGAGAGACATGGAAACGATCGTGAATGTAGGGTAAAATGATGATGCAACCTTCCCCTCCCTGTTTTGGAAAACCTCTTCCCAATGACAAAGATGTGAAAGAGTGAAAAGGGAACTCCAGCCGGTGCTCAAAGACAAAGGAAAACGGATGAAATCGTAATGGTATGCTTCTCTCTTCTTCTCTGGTCCTCTCTCTCCTCTTCGTCTCTTCTTCGTCTCTTCTTCGTCTTCCTCCTCTCCTCAACCCTATAATGCCTTGCCCACACTGTTGCCGCTGCTGGTGCTGTGATTCCGCTGCAGGTCGCTCTGGCGGCGGTCCCATCGAGCGCTGCTCCTGCTCCCCTCCAGATCGGCGTCCCAGCGCGTCGCCGCCGGCCCCACATCCGGGCCGGGCTCGCTCCAGTCGTACATGCTGGCGCCGCTGGCGCCGCTGACGCCGCTGACGCCGCTCGTGTACCGGCTGGTGTAGCTGCCGCTGCGCTGGTGCGTGCTGCTGCTGGCGGGGCGGCCGGCGCCTCGGCCGGCGTCGCTGCCAGGGGCGCCCAGAGGGGACGGCGACGCTGTCGGCATCGGCTCGCGCGTCCCGGCCACCTGCAGGCGCTCGGGACGCTCGAGGTCGAACGGGTCGGACCGGAAGCGGTTGCGGCGCGTGTCCACGGTGGCGACGGTGGCAACGGTGGCGACGGTGCTGACCGACGCGCGGTAGACCGCGCCGGCCGCGTCGGCCGCGTCGGCGTGGGCACGGCTGGCCGTCGGCGCCGGCGGTGGCGGCACGGCAGCTGCATTTCCGCCCCGGACGGCGTTGTCGTCCGAAAACGGGTTGCGGCTCGCGCCCGCCGCCGCCGCGCCGACGTCCAGCGGCGGCGGCCGGGCCGACGGGTGGCCCACGGCGTGGCTGTCGCTGAACGGGTTGCCGGCCAGGTCGACGCTGAGGCGGCCGAGATACGTGTTGCTGTTGCTGCTGCTGCCGCTGCCGCTGCCGCTGCCGCCGTTGGACCGCCGCTTCTTGGTCCGCTTGTTCTGGGCCGCCCGCGACAGCTCCCGCTCGTCCATGCCCAGCAGCGTCAGGAAGTCGGGCTGCTGCTGGCTGCCGTTGCCGCCGGGCACCGCCGCAGCCGCAGCCGCAGCCGTGCTCGTCTTTGTCTTGTTCGACAGGTCGCTTCCGCCTCGCGTCTGCCGCAGACGCACGCTCGCATTCGTCGCCATGCGGCGCCACCAGTCCCTGACGCGGTCCAGGGGCGTCATCCGGCCATCGTCGCCCCCGCGGGCGCCCCGGCGTCCCACGCTTCTCGCCTCCATAAACTGCGAGTTGCCCCTGTTCATGTTCACGCTCGGCGGCGGCGATGCGCCCCTGTCGCTGGCCCCCGAAAGCGTGACCCGCCCCCCGCCGCCCAGCCTCTCGCCCAGCCGGCTGCGTGCCTGCTGCAGACCGTAGACGAGCGACGCCTTTATGCGCACGGCTATCGGCGTGGGGCCAATGCTGCCGCGGTTGATTACGTAAGCACCCTTTTCGGGGATGTTGCCGGCCTGGCCGACCTGGCCGGCCTGGTCGCGTCGTCCGCCGCGTCCGGCAAACATGCCCGGGTCCGCCGACAGCGGCGTCAGCAGGGTGCTCCGGCGCTTCTGCCTCATGCGGCGCCGCCACAGCCACACCAGCAGGGCCACCAGCCCCAGCAGGGCCAGGCCGCCGACGACGCCGCCGACCACGGCTGCGGTGGTGCTCGCCTTCGTGCCCGACGAGCTGGTGATGCTGGCGGCCGAGGAGGCCGTGCTGGCATTGCTGTTGGCCACCCCGTTGGCGCCGACGGCTGTCGCGGCCGCGGTCGTGGAAGACGTAGCATCGGTGGACGTGGGCGGGGCGGAAGAGGCGGAAGAGGCGGAAGAGGTGGCGGTCGACAGGGTGCTGCCGCTGTCGGTGAGGAGGACGGCCGCTGCGGTGCTGCTGGGGTCGATGTCGGACGTGGCCGAGATCAGGACGCTGCTGATCTGGCCAGTGACCGGGTCGGCCGTTGCCGTGGTCGACACAGCCGAGGCGGCAATGGACGTGGCCGACGCTGTGGTCAGGGTGGCTATGAGGCCGATATCAGTTTGACTGGACTGCACGGCACCAACAGGTGTGGTGGTAGCTGACAGGGCAGAGGAGAGAGACGAGGAGAGGTTGGCAGTAGCATTTGCTTCTGGCACTTCAGCAACGGAGGTGGAGTCGGTCGAACCGGTTGTGGCAGCTACTGCTGGAGACGCCACAGCCGATTCTTCGGTGGGGGAGGATGACGGTGCAGGAGGTGGTGAGGACGATGGGGATGGTGAGGATGGTGAGGACGTTGAAGAGGATGACGAAGTGGGTGAGGAAGTGGGTGAGGAAGATGGTGGTGGTGTGGAGGAAACACTCGTCGTACTCTCAGAAGTAGCCTCGACCACGGCCGGAGCAGGAATCGCTGCTCCGTGGGCCGTTGCCTGTATAGTGCTGGTGCTGATGCTGATGCTGATGATGCTGCTTGCCGTCGTCGAGATGGCTGCTGAGGAGGATGAGGACGCGGACGAGGACGAGGATGCAGATGAGGATGCGGACGAGGACGAAGACGATGACGAGGACGATGACGAGGACGAGGACGAGGACGAGGACGAAGACGAAGACGAGGAGGCTGCGAAAGCAAGAGAGGTTGATGCTGCAGGGTCGCTGCCGCTGCTGGCCGTCCTGGGCACGGCCGTGCATCGCTTGCCGCCTATGCTCGTGATGAACTGCCCGGAAGGCAGGGCGGCGCTGGTCGACATGGCGATGTTGGCAGAAGTTGAAGAAGACGCAGTCTCCGGAGGGGGGGGGTCGTTTCCAGCCGACCCTGAAGGGAAAGAGAGGGATGCGAATATGGGCGAAGAGCACGAAAGCGCCAGGCGATTCCAGTCGTGCAGGCCGGAGAAGAAAGGAAGAGGGGGGGGGGCCGCTGGGGCCGAGTCTAGAGAAGAACAATCATGAAAGGGCGTGCAGTCCGAGGACGAGACAGAGGTCGAGGCTCTCTGCTGGGACCGGAGCGAGAGAGAGAGAGAGAGAGAGAGAAGAAACAGAGAGCGTGGACGTGACGAGAAGGCTAAGCCACGGTGGACGGGAGAAAGAAACAAGACGGCGAGGAAGAGACAGAAGGTGCTTCGGGAGGGAGAAAGCCGGTCCTGCCTGGACGTGTGGCCCGGGCTGCGGAGATGGACACCCTTGGGGCAGGGAGGCGAGAAAGGGAGAGGGCGTGCGCGGGATGCTACGTGAAGGGGGGGGGGGGGGGAAAGAGAAAAGAAAAAAGAGAAAAAAAAGAGGAAAAAAAAAAGGAAAAAGAGAGGGAAACCCTCTCTCCTCCAAGGAATGGCCATATCGCTGTCTGATCAGGCAATGGCGAGACGCTCAGGGAGAGACGGACGCAGAGAGCCAGGCGCGGCAGCCAGACGAGTCGTGCAAGTGCGGCGTGAGGGCAGAATCGTGAGCAGATGCGGCTGCCAAGGCGCGCTTTGACGTTCTCCAGGCCGGGACGGGGCCCCTGTCCTGCGACAGACCTGAAGCAGGGGGGCGTGCTCAGGGGCAATTGTAGGGTGTAGAGGTAAGGAGTGTATTGGGTTTTTAAGTAGTCTGTTGTTTTTGTTCTTTGTGTGTTCTTATTTTATTATTTATTCTTGTTTTTCTTTTACTTTTTTCTTTTACTCTTTATTCTTCTATTCTTTACTCTTTATTCTTCTATTCTTCACTCTTTATTCTTCTATTCTTCATTCCTTATTCTTCTATTCTTTGTTATTTACTCTTCTACTCTTTGTTATTTACTCTTCTACTCTTCTCCTCCTTTATCCTCTGCTTCTTTCTTTCCTCCCTATCCGTAGGTCGCCGACCGAAACAGCGGCCGTCTGGGGTTGTGACCAAGAGTGGTGACACGCTGGATGCATCAATGATGCGAGAAAGCCTGCCGCCGTGGACGACGCACGGTTGCAGCCGTCCATTCCTTTGTTTCTTTTCCCCTCCCCGCCCCCTTTCGTCCCTCCCTGCACTATTTCGTTTCTCGCGCGCGCCGCAATCGGCAGGTGCCATCCCCGCTGTCCGCGTTGCGTAAGCCGCCGGAAACAGACAGCCGGCCGCCGTCAGAGGCCGACCAATGAGCGAGGGCGCCAGCCGGCAGACGACAACGGGCAGTGCGAGCACGAGCACTCTGTAATCTGCTCTGTGCTCTGTAGACCGAAAGACGACTGTCGCCCGTCTGGCCTCTGAAAACCGCCTGGCGGGACCTAAAGTAGCTCCCGCGCTGTAGCGCCACAGCGGCCAGCCACAGCAGGCACCACGCGTACTCTACTCGTAGCCCGTACAGCTTTGGCCGCAGACAGGCCTGCTGTCGCCGCGGAGAAGCCGCTGTCGCCGTCTGCCGCCCGCCCCGTCTGCCGTCTGCTGTCTGCAGCCCGCAGCCCCGCTGTCCGCAGCCGCGGCCACTGCCCACCGCACTCGTGCTATTACGTTTTCGCGTCTGTCGACACTACTGCCTGCCAGCCCGCCTAATTGCATAAACACCACAAGGCCCGGCCGGGCTCCACCAAAAGCGGGGGCTTTGGCGATGAGCTGGCCACCCACAGAGAGTTTCTTACGTGGGGGGAGGGTTTCCTGCCCAACAACGGCCTCGCCCACAGCGCCTGATGCGATGCTACTCGCTGGCTGTCGCTCCTTCCTCGCAGGGAAGCTAGAGAACACGGCAGCCATCCTCCATCGCACGGAAGGGAAGGCGTGGATCTGTGGGCTTCGGCTGCCGCAAACACAGCACACAATCTCCCGTTTCCTTCTTTCTTTCTTTCCCCCCCCCCCCCCCCCCCCCCCCCCCCCCCGCCCCACCCCCCCCTTCCCCCCCCCCCTCTCCTTCCCCCCCCTCCCCCTCTCTCTCTCCCTTTCTCCTCTTCCTGCCTCCTCTCTCC
>JANSMH010000055.1:0-117098 GCA_029299595.1 Grosmannia serpens | reverse complement strand
ATTCCCTGCCCCTCCCCCCCCCTCTTTCAATTTCCCCATCCCACCTGTTCCCCCGGCCCCCCCCCCCCCCCCATTCCCGTAACCTATCCCCGGGCAGCCTTCCCCCCCCCCCCCCCCCCCCCCCGCCCCAGCTGCACGTACCGAGAAGCCGAAGCTCCAGCTCTCAGAGCTGGCCGTGCCGCTCTCGACAGCATTGCGAACGAAGACGAAGGGTGGCGAAAAAAAAAAGATTGACGATTGCCTCAGCTGGCAGAGGAAATTCCGGGTCAATTGGGCGCTCGTGGATGGCGGCCAACGGGATGTGAGTGGACGGAGTAAGAGAAAAGAGGTGGTTGCGTTCTTTTTTCGGTTTTCAAAATTGGCACTGCGTTTTCTGTTTCCACTTCTCGCGCTTTTCCGGGAACTCGTTGCCCGCCTGTCCGTTTTCGCCGGCTCTAACTCGTGCATTTGCACCGCCACGGAAGCGCCACATTTCATATTTTACCACGTGATGGGAAACGTGTCTTACTCGCAGCAGCCAGGCTAGGCCGTAATTATCTGCTCCAATTTTCCTAACTATGGCCTTCTTTGGCAGGGCCTAATAAGCCGCCCCAGTTTTCGGGAGGCTGGAATCTTACACAATCGCGCACTAACGAACCCGCCAGAGCGAACGCGCCGTAATGCGAAGCCTCAGGCGACCTCGTCCTCACTAAAACGCTAACAGAAATAGCCTCAGAATTTCTTTCCAATTCTTCTCCCCTCCCGCTCCCTCTCCTTCCCTCGACCGCATTCCACCGTCCACACCCCCTTCTTTGCCCTCTTCCCCCATTTCCTAGGTCTTTTTCTTTCCCAGTGCAGCTCATGCTGCTCTCAGTTCTACCTCCGTAAGCGCTCACTGCCTCTACCACACTCGGGCTTTTCATCTCACATCCCGAAATTCTTCTTTCCTTCAGCCTCTCCAGCCTGTTTCCTCGGTACTGCTCACTGGTGGTCCTCAACGCCGTTTCCTGTCCCCTGCACAGAAGCCCTTTCCTTCTTCGTCTGCGCTCATCCAGTTGGCTACCTGCCTCCCACCGACCGATTTTCCAATCTTCTATCGCAGATCCTATTTCTTTGCGCGTCTTGCGATCTCAACAATATCCACCCCAAAGAATCGCAACCGACTTTTTGAAGATGTCGGATAGCTCTGATGACGACCGGCCCCTGGCGAGATCAAATGGACGCGGTTAGTCTTCTGCTTGCTTTCAATCCCTTTCGAAGCTCTCTCGTCCTTTTCATATCGCGTTGATGGTTTCTCACTTCTTTTGTAATTTTCCTTGCTTCCCGTACCTTCATTCTTCCTTTCCCCTTATCTCTCTCCTCCGTGTTGATCTTCATCCTTCCTTCCTGTCGTGACTGGTCTGTCCAAATCGAACGTTCTGACAATTTTGTGCCTCCACTTAGGTTCCAAACCAGCACCGAAAATGGCTGCCACCAATGTAGCTTCTCGAAACGGACCTGCCAACGGTGATCACGCCAATGGCGTAGCTAAGCGGAAAGCGCGTACTTCTCTGGACAAGAAAATTAGCTACAAAGATGAATCTGACAGCGACGACAGCAGTCCCTTGGTGAGCTGCTCCCTCATACCGCAAATTACGACTACTTTTTTTTTTAGTCTACCTGTCTGCGGGATTGCTGAAATAGGGTGGCTAACTGACGGGGTCCCGATAGGCAAAACGGAAAAAGCCAAACTTTGTTGCCTCTGATAGCGAGGATGAGCCGATCTCTAAAAAGGCGACCCGGAAGTCACTGCCGTCCACACACGATACGCCCATGCTCGACTCCGACGACGATAAACCTATCGGTGCTAAGGTGGCCAAGAAAGCTAGCACAGTGGTGGCGAGACCCAAGGCCAAGGTTTCAGCCTCGAAGAAGACAAACGGCGTGAAGCTGAAGGAGGAGTCAGACTCGGACATCCCTATAGCAAAGAAGAAGATCACCGCCTCATCCAAGCCCGCAGCCAAGCCTCCAGCCAAGACGCCACGTCCCCCGGCCAAGTCAGCCGGTAGCAGCAAGGCGGCCACCTCTACGCCGAAGAAGGCTGCTGGCGCAAATAGTGTAAAGAAAGAGGAAAGCGCCGACCTTGGCGACGAGGAGGAGGAGGGAGAGGAGTACCGGTGGTGGGATCAACCAAAGAAGGAGGATGACAGCATCAAGTGGACCACGTTGGAGCACAGCGGCGTGGTTTTCCCGCCTCCGTACCAGCCTCTGCCGAAGGCTGTACGACTCTACTACGATGGTGCACCAGTTGAGCTCCATCCCGAAGCGGAGGAAGTTGCTACGTTCTTCGGCTCCATGCTTCACTTAACCGTCAATACAGAGAACCCGACGTTCAAGAAGAATTTCTTCGCCGACTTCCAAGAAGTTATCGAGAAGACGGGTGGCGTTAAGCGGTTGGATGGGAGCAAAGTGGTGATTCGCGACTTTGCCAAACTCGATTTTAAGCCCATGTTTGAACACTTTAAGGGTTTGACTGAGGCCAAAAAGAACCGCTCCAAGGAAGAGAAGAAGGTGGAGAAGGATGAGAAGGCAAAGCTGGAAGCTCCGTATCTCTACTGCAAGTGGGACGGCCGGAAAGAGAAGGTGGGCAACTTCCGTGTGGAGCCTCCTGGTCTGTTTCGAGGTCGTGGCGAGCATCCAAAGACGGGCCGGGTCAAGAAGCGGGTTGCACCCGAGCAGGTGACGATTAACATTGGCAAAGATGCTGCCGTCCCGACGCCACCCCCCGGTCACAGCTGGAAGGCTGTCCAACACGACAATAAGGCGACATGGTTGGCTATGTGGCAGGAAAATATCAACGGATGCTACAAGTACGTCATGCTTGCAGCGAACAGCGCCATCAAAGGCCAAGCCGACCACAAAAAGTTTGAAAAGGCTCGGGAGCTGAAGAAGCACATCAACCGCATCCGTGCAGACTACACGCGAGAGCTGAAGAGCGAGGTTATGGCTGATCGGCAGCGTGCCACCGCTATGTATCTCATCGACCGGTTCGCCCTGAGAGCTGGCAACGAGAAGGACACAGACAATGAAGCCGACACGGTAGGCTGTTGCTCTCTCAAGTATGAACATATCACACTGAGAGAGCCAAACACTGTCATTTTTGACTTCTTGGGAAAGGACAGTATACCGTACTACGACGAGGTGACCGTGGACCGCCAGGTTTTCAAGAACCTCAAGATGTTCAAGAAGTCACCAAAAGAGGACGGGGACGACATCTTCGATCGACTGAACACCTCACAGCTGAACAAGCACTTGTCCAGCTATATGCAGGGCCTGACTGCGAAGGTGTTCCGTACCTACAACGCCTCGTACACCATGTCAAAATTGTTGCAGGAGCTGCCAGTGACCAGCCTATCAATTGCTGAGAAGGTCAAGCTATACAACGACTGCAACCGAAAGGTGGCTATTCTCTGCAACCACAAGAGGACGGTGGGAGCAAGCCACGAAGCACAAATGGAGAAGATCGGTGACCGCATAAAGGGCCTCAAGTACCAGAAGTGGCGAACAAAGATGATGATACTGGATGTCGATTCCAAGCAGAAGAAGAAGAAGGGGGCCGAGTATTTCGAACTGGACTCTGACATCAGTGACGAATGGGTCCTCGCGCACCAGGCCTTTCTCGTCGAAGAGCAGCGGGTAAAGATCACCAAAAAATTTGAGAAGGACAACGAAAAGCGGGTGAACGAAGGCGACAAGCCGCTGCCAGAGAAGGATCTCAAGGAGCGACTGAAGGCTCTGGGCGAGCTGGAGGCCAAGTACAAGAAGGAGAACCGGACCAAGAAGGTTGAGGCGGAGGGAAAAGCACCTTCCGTCGAGAAGCTAGAAGCCGCCGCCCAGAAGATCGACGAGCGCATCCACAATATGGAGTTGCAGGCTGCCGATAAGGATGGCAACAAAGAAGTTGCTCTGAGCACGTCAAAGATTGTAAGCTTATCTGCCTTTTTTTTTCTGTTCTTTTTCTTTTCTTTTTGGCGCACGCTAATCTGTTATGCTTTTTCTTATTATCGCAGAACTACATCGACCCTCGTCTCACCGTCGTCTTTTCTAAGAAGTTTGACGTGCCAATCGAAAAATTCTTTTCCAAGACGCTCCGAGAAAAGTTCAACTGGGCTATCCAATCCGTTGGCGACGACTCGACCTGGGAGTTTTAAACACTTCCAAGCGGCCGGTTGGCACTGACGTCACGGCTGCAGCCGTTGCCCGATGCAGAGACAACCTCAACTATAGACCTGCACCATCAAAGGCCTCCTCTCATCGACGCGCTCCACATTGACACTAGTAAGACTACACGTCTTTTGGTCATATTTTGCTTTTGGCTTGTTCACACGCCTGCTGTACTTCAAAGAGTAGGGGTTCTGTTAGAGATTTTTTTCGGCACTATTTTTATTGCAACGCGTCATTGGTTTGTTATCTTTCTTAAATTTGTCAGGCCTGCCCTGCGCCGAGGGCCTCACACAGCTGCAAACTTAGGCAACAAAGAGACAATGCTGGGAGTCGCTGGAAACTAAAGGAAATCTTTGCACTTGGCTAAGACTGGCAAAGAAAAGCTGCACAAGCAGCAAGTGGACTGGGGGTGAGAGCCGAACGAGATCAGGAAACGGGGCCTGAAGAGTCGAATATGATGATAGAAAAAGAGAAATGAGAAAATGCATATCAAACAAAACACTGGGCCATCTCGCGTTTACCCGGCGACGCTTGATCAGGCTGACAAGTTTTGGGCATCGATTTTATCCAATACTTGTTTATTCAGCATCAGAAGTTTGTATGAAATCCACCGTCATAATTATCGTCGTCTATGGGTATTTCCTGCATCTGACGGGGTCGTAGCCCGTTTCTATCTAGCATGTCGAAAATCGCAAAACGCCACAGCCATGCAAACAAATGCCAACATCCTAAAAACCAACCCGGAACTGCGTCCTCGACGAGACCAGATCATCTCGTCAAAGAAAACACCCCGTCTATATCGCAGCTCGCAAATTTTCAGCGCCGCGCAGTATTTCGCTAAACAGAGATCGAAGAGAAAAGGCGAGAAAAGGAAGGAGGAATCGTATCCGGAGCCCCCATCACCAGATAAATGTCACGCCGAGTAAGAGACACCCGCAGATTTGCATGACAACGACGGCAAGGTGTGGCGGCTCTGCAGTAGAAATGTTAGCGACAAAGTGCCATGCAACTGGCAAGCCGGATTAACATACTGATAAGATTGGAAGCGGCCGGCACCATTTTGCCGCTGGCGGTCATGACCCAGCCGCTCGGAATGGTCACCGAAGCAGTGGCGGTGAAGGAGCCGATGCCGCCGGCGGGCACAGTGGGCGACAACGTGGAGTAGCCAACAGTGGCTGTGGCCGTAGCCGTGTCCGCGCTGCCCGAGTTGATGCCGACCTCGCCGCCGACGGCGACGATGGACTGCCAGTCGCCGCTCTGGTTGCTGTACTGGTACTCGGTGCCAGTTGAGTAGTCCGTGATAGCGATGCTCTGGACGACCATGGAGAAGGGCCCGTCGGCGAAGTTGGTTGGACCGCGAGCCCACTCGACGGTGCCCTCGGCGTTGGTCGACGTATCACCGCCCGCCCAGGCGCCGAACTTGACCTGCATCGGGGTCTGCGGATACTGGTCCGTGTCTGCGTCGGCATACGACAGCGTGCGCACGACGGTGCCGGCGACGGACCACTCGATGCGGTCTGCAGTCCAGTCGATATCGTAGGTGATGAAGTCGGCCTGGTTGTCGGCGGCCGCGTCGAACTGGCCCCGGTTGTAGGTGATGGTCTCGCCCTTGCCAAAGTAGTTGGTCTGCACCTCGGTGTCGTCGGAGCCCAGCCACTCCATGTCGATCTCGTCCAGGTCGTCGGACTGCAGCACCAGCGAGCTGACGATGCCAGCGCCAGGCGCCGATTTCATGACAAACTTGACGTGACCGAACATGATGTAGAACACGCTGTTGAGCTGGGGGGCGTCACCAGACTCGGTTATGGTAAAAGTCACGCCGTCGGAGCCGTAGGTCGGCGAGCCGTTGGCTGTGAAGGAGTTGACGCTGCCCTGGGTGAAGTCGACGTCAATGGACGTGCCGAGGGCGGTATCGGCGGAGCAATCGGCTAGGTGGGACGGGCGTGTCAGTGCTTGTTTTCGTTCGACGGAGCTCGCGTCCATGCTTACTGCTCTCTAGAGGATTGCATGATGCTGCTACCGCCGTTGCTCTGAGGGCCACGAGGGCCGCGATCGATCTGAGCTGCCGGACGATGTGCATTGCGTGTCTGGAATCGCAGGTGTTGGGAGGGATGTAGCGAGTATGTGAGAGAGATGTCTACTATGGAGGGCGACGAGGTTCAGCTGTGCGATTCCAGATCGTGACACAGGGGAAAGTATTGAGAGCGGTATCTCAAGGCGGCGAGATATATGTCTTGGTAACGGAGGTTGCACGAACAATGGACGGAAACGAGACATTAAAACAAGTAGCTCTATTGTGGCCCTCCCAGGAAATAAATGGAAAGTAGGGAGTCCGAGAGCCCTCCGCGGCGACAACTAGAGAGGTAACGGATACGCCAAAAACGGACCCGCCGATTATGGCATACGTACTCGTATCTTACTTTTTTTTTCCCTTCAACCAACCCCGTCCTGCAGGAGCAGCCTGGAGGGTGGAAAGTCCGAAAACGTGGAGACTATAATCAAGCGGAAAGCGTGGTGGGCAGGGGTCTGCTTCCATCACCGCCGTCGTCTCCCGACTTTGGTGCTCACATTTTTTTTTATCGCGAGGCTGGGAGGCAGCGTGTCAGGATATTTACATATACAGCGGGCGTTAGTGGCGCCCTTACTCGCTGTCTGCAGCTGTGACGACGCCCCTGACTACGGGTTGGACCGCCGAACAATGGCTGGTTTATGCCGCTACCGTGGCCTGAACGCCCCACACCATGCACCTGCACCCCACCAGACAACGGCGGTCTAAGAGAACTCGGTGGCTGGGGCCTCAAAAGCGGAGCTGCAAAGAGGTTGGGGAAGGCGCGATTGTCAACGACACGCAACTGCAAACACGCAATACCCGATTTCTGGTTTGCTTCAGTTTCGGTTTTCTTAGCTCTGAGCAACGAAATGCTTAAAAACATGATCCGGTCAAAACCCAAATAGAACTTTGCGAGAAATTTCCTACCCTAGCCATGTCTCGCTCGGCTACGCAGCCAGGTGCTTCCAGGCCCAGTGAAGGATGCAGCTCGACAGCATTGCAAAGCAGACGGCCCAAGGTGTATATGTCAGGAAGATAGTGGAACTGCTTGTCCCCATGGAAAGCCCGATAAGAGCCACGACGCCAGTGGCGAGGAGAACAATCGGCCACTGGATATGGTCGTCTTTCGCCCGCCGATAAACAAACGATGATGCAGAGCATCCGAGCGCAAGGCAGAAAGCAAACTCGACATTTGGCGATGTCTGCTCGAGAAATTCGAGTCCGAATCCTCGTCCATTTGTTATAGTTTGCTGCCAGAATCGATTTTTGTCAGTCTGCAACAAAAAAAAAGAGCGGTAGCGACCATCTTCGCCATGCCCCGACGACAGAGCTGCTGCTAACCTCAAGTTCGTGATGCGACAGTGCAATGGCTGACAGCGTTGCTGAAACTAGTTCTGTAAAGCTCAACAAGAAACTACCATGATAGTTGGGAGTCACTGCTTTATTATTTCGCATTGCAAGATAAATGTGGAAGCTGCCGTCCAATTTCCTACTCAAGACCTAAGGCTGAGGATAGCCTTGGTCAAATATCAATTTCCTCTCCGGCTGTCTACGGCTGTCCACGACTACCCGAGGCATCGACCGCGTCACCACTGCCCGAGGCAGGCGACAGTCTGGTCACCCGCCACTATCAAAAGGCAATATTGCCACCGCTCGGTCAAATGCCCAACGTGAACAACGCAGAGGCTTATTGTGCAGTTCTTACATGTATGCGCGCGCCCAACGAGGCGAACGAGGCGGTTTAGACTGACATGTAAGTCGGCACCTGAAGCTTCGCAGAAGTGTGTCGGCAGGTTCGCAATTAGTTTTAGGCAGATGCAACAATCACATAAAGAGGACCGTTTTTCCTGAGGCCACAATCCACCATCTCCCTATGTGTCTGTGCCCCTTGATATTTAGATATGCATTTCAAAATGTCTTCACAGTTGGCATTACAATATCTGCGTCAACTATGGCAGGACAATCCCCGTTTTCTTGACATTGCCAAATGGCTATCCTCCGGTTTGATCTTCGGATGTTCTATTTTTGCTGCATCACAACCTGGCATGCCAACCGCAGCGGTGTATGTATCTCACCAAGTAGTCGCTTCTCTCTTACATATTGATACTTGTTCATTTTCCCTGTCCTACTCCTACTTATATTTTCTTAACTAACTGGTCATCAAAGCTTTACCGTATTCGCCCTTTCCTTCGCCGTGTTCCACTTGTCTTATGTCGAAGCCTTCGTTCCGTGAGTCGAACCCTCATTACTACGACTGCGATTTTGCAGGCTTCGGCCCGACTAACTGCCACCAGAGTGGTGGCATTTGTTCCTGCCATTTATGTGGCCATTATATTTTTCTTTATATTGGATCCATGCGAAGTGCTGAGTCCGAAAGGAGGGGCCTACTTGCTATTGGTCCTCTCTTTGCAGGCCATTTATACCGTGGCTCTGTGGAAGAAGAGTCATTGCCGCCGCTCGAGCAGATATATTACCGGAGTTCCTGCCCTATCGGAAGAAGAAACACGGTTTGCTCTAGGACCACCGTCCCAATACACATGGAGTACAGTACTGTCGGGACAATCGGATATCTGTCTCTCGGAGACTGGTTCTGATTTCAGACCAGGACTGAAGAATAATGCAGAAAGACTTCCTTCCCCCTGGACAATGGATGGGTTCGAATATATTGACCATATCCCATACGGGGACACGGATACTTCTCAGTGATCTCGCTCGTTTGATACGAGACAGTTGTGCCGGATGCGTGAATGTTGTTCTGGTTGTTGAATGGTCCGTCTTGCAGCGGGAGATGCAGCCGGTGGTGATGATATCGGATTCGTTGATTTTTCTTTTCTTTGAGCAATGTGGAGCGTGATAATATGTACCAGTTATCGTCTACCATGCTGGGAGGGAGGATATCTGGATTCCGTGCTTCTTACAAGAGGAACAGGAGTCCTGTGCAGGGCAGACGCCTATCAAACCAGCTGCGACAGACTTGAGGTACTCCGGCGGCTCTGCAGAAGCAGCAGTGTCGCTACACGACGAAAAATTCTTTCAAAACAAGGAGCTTGGAAGCTGGAGTCTTCACGGCGATATTTAGCAAACTGCAACAGTTGAAACTTTCCTTTGGACGCCCCGGAGGCTATAAGCGGCTAAACACGGCCAATGAAACACCCCGCAAACATCCACACCATCTCCATATCCGGTTACGGATTGATACACTCGCTCCTTCCTCTCCAGCCGAATGGCTCCTCTGATAACTACATATATGCTTTGGATTTCAACCAGATCCCGGCATTTTGCTATTCTTTCGGTCTACCAAGGAGCGCCGCCATAAACATCATGGCACAGGCTGCAGCGGTCAGGACGTTGTCCCGACTTGCCCTGTCTCGGTCTGCGGGACCTGTCACGGCAAGGCCGCTGTCCACCCTGCCGGACTTCTCCGCATGGACAAGCCTATGTCGGCGAGCGCCTACATGCAATAGACCAACGCTGAGTTGGCGCCGTGGTTTCCAGAGCAGTTTGGATCCCCAGTTCTCTGCAGGAGCCGCACCGGCAAGCGAAGAAACCACGGAAGATGATGGGATGAGCTGCGATGCTGCCCAGGAGCCGCCAGCGCCCTATCAAATCACCATTGAGGAAATATATGCGCGACGGAAGCGAGACGGGCGCCTGGTGGCCGGCACGGCCGCAGCGGCCGACATCGACTCGTTCAAGACGGCACCGAACTGGCAGCTGCTGCCCAAAGCGCGGCGGTGGGACCACCTGCTGAGCTCGGAGAGCGCGGCGCGCGAGCCGTGCGTGTTGAAGCAGGCGGCGAAGCACCTCAAGAAGGCGGGCATGATCTCACTGGGCGGCGGCCTGCCGACACCGGAGCACTTCCCCGTGCAGTCGCTCGGGCTGCGCGTGCCCAGGGGGCCATCGGACTTCTCAGAGGCCGCCGCGGTGTCTGACGGCGGCGGGGTGACGGTGACGATGGGCAAGTACGACGCATTGTCACTGTCAGACGCAAAAAACGAACCGGCAGCAGAGTACGACCTCTCCATCGCGCTCAACTACGGACAGGCGTCAGGATCGCCGCAGATGCTGCGGTGGGTGACGGAGCACACGGAGCTCGTCTGCCGGCCGCCGTACGCGGACTGGTGCACGACGCTGACGGTGGGCAGCACAGGGGCGCTGGAGCAGGCGCTGCGCATCTTCTGCGACCGCGAGCGGGGCGACACGCTGCTGACGGAGGTGTACAGCTTCTCGACGGCGCTGGAGACGGCATGGCCGCTGGGCATCCACGTGAGGGGTGTGGACATTGACGGCGAGGGAATGCGGCCGGACAGCCTGGACGCACTGCTGTCCGGCTGGGACGTGCAGGCGCGAGGCGGACGGCGCAAGCCACATCTGCTGTACACGGTGCCCAGCGGGCAGAACCCGACAGGGGCGACTCAGAGCCTCGCGCGGCGACAGGCGCTGTACGACGTGTGCAGTCGTCACGACGTGTACATCCTCGAGGACGAGCCGTACTACTTCCTTCAGATGCCGCCGTATGACCGCAACCGGGATGCTCTGGCTCCCGATGCGGTGGGCGGGCAGGCGCCCCAGTCTGCCGAGGCGTTTTTGCAGTCGCTCATCCCGACGATGCTGAGCCTCGACGTGGACGGACGTGTGATGCGGATGGATTCGTTTTCCAAGGTGCTCGTGCCAGGCTCGCGCATGGGATGGGTGACCGCGTCGGAGCAGATCGTCGAGCGGTACGTGCGGCACAGCGAGGTGTGCAGCCAGGGTGCGGCGGGCATCTCGCAGGCGGTGCTCTACCAGCTGTTGGAGGCGACTTGGGGCCACGCGGGCTACCTCAACTGGCTGGCCCACCTGCAGCGGTCGTACACGCGCCGCCGGAACATCATGCTGGATGCCTGTGAGGATTACCTGCCGAAGGGCATTGTCACGTGGGATGCGCCGGCTGCCGGCATGTTTGTAAGTTTGGAGCGCCCACAGCTGTGATCTTGCCATGACCCGCGTCGTCTGACCTGTCTGCACAGCATTGGCTCAAGGTCGACCACACACAGCATCCGGACCACGGGGAGCGGAACATCCTCGAGCTGGAAGAAGAGATCTTTAAGCTTTGTATTGAGAAGGGCGTCCTGGTTGCCCGGGGATCGTGGTTCTCGGCCGAGCCCGACAAGCCACAGGGGGGACTGTTCTTCCGCACGACGTTCGCTGCAGCCGAGCCGGATGCAATAGTGGAGGCCATCCGCCGGTTCGGCGCGGCTGTCACGCAGAGCTTCCAGCTCTGAGAAGACATGGGAAGGAGGTGGCGAGGCAGAGGTGCCGACCGCCCCGTTGTCTCACGACGAAAGGAAAGCGGTCTGATTAGAACACATTCATAGCACATGCAGTAGGGCTACCAGGTCAGCTTGGTTACATACCATAACTGATCTGGTAACGCAAGTGAGGCATAAAAAGTATTGTCCAAGTGATCGAGCCTACAAACCCTGATAGGTGTGAATACATAAAAACGACGCCCAACCAAAAATCCATTGTCAATTTCGTATCCCCATTCCGTGTATCAAGTCCCCCTCTTAGTAGAACCGTGCTTTTTTTTTCTCTCTTTTCTCCCAGTGTTTGTCATCAAAGATGCTGACCTTACAATACCGCAGGCTGGCTGCTCCGGGAAGGGATCCTTGAAGTCCTTGAAGCACGACGAAGACGGACGACAGAAGGCACGACCGACGCACCTTCCAGCCCCTCACCACCATCAAGCAAGAGGTCCCACTCTTGTCAGTCCTCTTTTCACTCAAGCCTTTTCAGCCTCGAAAAAGGCCACATGGACACCGTCGCCGGGTTGCAGGACAATGTCGGCCTTGAGTGTAGGGTTGCCACCGTCAATGGGTCCCATGTGGCTGACGACGCGCTCGAACTTTTGGAAGAAGCGGACGAGCACGTAGCCCATTTCGGTGAGTGCGAACTGCTGACCAATACAGATGCGTGGGCCGCCGTTAAAGGGGATGTAGTGCCAGGGCTTGGGCTGCCAGTGGTCCCAGCGCTCGGGGCAGAAGGTGTCGGGGTCGGGAACGGACGACGCGGACTGGCCGGCAGGAGCGCCGGCAGCATCGGATTCCGGGTAGAGGTCGGGGCGGCGCTGCATCAGCAGGGTAGAGTAGCCGACGGGGGTGTCCTTGAGAATGGCGACGGGCAGAGAGCCGTCAGGCCCGCCACCGCGCGGCAGGGTGGTGTCGTGCAGGGCGAGACGGACGTTGTAGGGCACGGCCGGGTACATGCGCAAGATCTCGCTGAGGACGTGCTGGAGGTAGCGCATGGCCTTGAGGTCGGCATAGGTAGGGGCGCGGCAGCCGGTGCCCCCGACGCCCTCGACGCCCACGACGCTGGCGATCTCGGCACGCAGCCGCTGGACGCACTCCGGGTGGCGGGCCAGCTCGTAGATGGCCCAGGACAGCGTGCCGGCGGTGGTGTCGCGGCCGGCCAGCAGGACGGCGATGAGCTGGTCGCGCAGGACCTTGCGGTCGCGGGTGAAGCGGGCGAGTTCGTGCAGAAAGGTGTAGTGGCCGGCGGTGCCGGTGGCAGACTTTTCGAGCTCCTCGACCGGCAGGCGCAGAGCGCGCTCGATGAACAGGTTGAGGAACTTGTCGATGATTTTGAGGCCGCGGCGGTAGGCAAATCGGGGGACGAATCTGTTGGCGGGACCGGTGCGGCTGATGAGGCTCTGGACGTGCTGGACCTCGTTGAAGGCCTCGGCGAACTCCTGACGAGGGATGCTGTGGAAGGGTGTTGTTAGCAGGGCGAGACGAGGCAAGGAAGGGGGGGGGGGGGGGGGGGGAGGGCGCCGGAGAACAGGGGGCATACGTCAGAGACTGGATGTCCGTGCCGAGCAGAAAGTCCGTGGCCACGTCGAGGGTGAAGCGGAAGAAGAGGTCGCTCATGTCGAGCACGCGGCCGCTGGCATAGGGCGGCACCGGGGCCGAGCTGCCGAGGGCGGCAGCGGTGGCGGCAGCGTCGCCGCCGACGGACATGGCGGTGAAGAGCGTCTGCAGGTGGCTCTCAAAGATCTGCAGGTCGGAGACGCGATCCTTGACGAACTGGGGGCGGATCAGCTGGCGGCTGGCGTGCCAGCGGGCGCCGTCCGTGGTGAAGATGCTGTCGCCGAGGAACTCCTGCCACTCGCGGTGAAAGGGCTCGCCCTTGCCGTAGTCGCCGAACTGCGTGGCCAGCACGGCCTTGATGTTCTCGGGGTCATCGGTGAAGATGATGCGCCTGCCGAGGACGCGGAACTCGGCCGTGTGGCGGCCGACACGGTTGAAGATGTTCTCCCACAGCTCGCGGTTCCTGTGGCGCGCCACCGCCTGGGCGGCCCTGAAGACGAGGTCGAGGCCCCATGGCCAGCTGCCGCGGTACTGGTTGGTGCGGACGCCGCCCGTACGGCGCAGCCGGCGCTGCTCTGCGACGCGGCGGACGACATGGACGACGAAGAACCCACCGGTGGCCCACAGCAGCACGGCGAGCCACGAGAGCTGGCTCCAGGAGTCGCCGAGCAGGCCCATAGCGTGGCGACGGTGTGGTAGGGTGTAGTGAGGTGTGGTGAGGTGTGGTGAGGTGTGGTGAGGTGTGGTGAGGTGTGGTGAGGTGTGGTGAGGTGTGGTGAGGTTTGATGAGGTGTGACTGTGTGACGGTAGTCTTGGGAGGCAGCGACGATGACGGCGACGCCCTGGAGACAGCGACGAAAACAACCGACGACGCCTTGGTGACAGCTTATAGGATCGATGGAACGGCGGCTGGTCTAAGCGCTGCGGCTGATCACTGCTGCATCGAATGCAGGAGGAAAAGGGGTGGGAGACGGGGACGTCCTGTGCAGGGGAGTCCGGTCCCTTTACATAGTAAAGATAAATAAAGAATTACCCCGAGCCAAGACGTCGATCTGCACTCGTCTTCTCCGTTGCCTGCTGCCGTTTCCGCATGCTTCGTAATTGCTGCTCGGATGTATCTTAGCCTGCACCCATGTCTGTCTGTGTTGCTTGGCCGCAGCGTCTGCAAGATAACGACACACAGGGATTGTCCTTGTTGGACGCAGAGACTAGCTAGTCCGGGCTCGGCTCTCCTGGGCAGCTGAAACGTGCGAGCAGCATCCTGCCTTCCGATTTGTTCCTGTACGGCACCTTCCCCTATCTCTTCCCGCCCGTTACACGGCGGCACAGGCGTCTCACCCGTACGTCAGTCTTCGGCAACATTGTGAGGCCGGTCAAGGACCTGAGCAACGTACGGAAGTACTCGTACATAGTAGCGATATACAAACCGCAATGCGCTGAACGAGGAGTAAGCTTCGCAAAGATACAGACGATCACTGCGGGGGGAGAGGGGTGACCCGGGCCCCAAGATGCCCTAAAACGGCCCAGAGCACTCTAAAGCGCCCTAAAAAGGCTGCCGAGGCATCCACCCACTCTGCATGCTGCTTGCGGGGAAGAGCGCTAATAATAAGTGGGAGAAGCAGCTGATCCGCAGTGCGCAAAGACGGACATAGAGCATGTGAAGCTCGGGAGTCGATCACAGGTTGTATCCCAAGACGGAGCAGATCCGATTCGGACAGAGCGTGGAATCGGGACTGCTCCGGCCCGTCACTCGTATTAGTTATGCTTCTGCTAAAATAAGTCTTTGCTTGAAGAGATCTCCTGACGCGATCGGCCACCTGCCAATCCCCCCGAGTCCGTGTACCAACTCACATCCCTTCCCGTCTAGCGACTAGTATCCCGGCCCCGTCGGCTGCGAGCACTCGGTCGAGTTGTCTGCCTGCGTGCACCACACCATCTGCACCGGTGCCGCCTGAACGCCGCGAGCCACCATGCGCTCGCGCCACTCGGCCAGCCGTGGCGTCACCGTCAGCTGGCTGCGGTTCTGTCCCGTCGCCGGGTCCTTGTTGCCCGACCAGAGCACTTCTCCGGCCGCGCTCCCCCGCGGCCACAGCAGCCCGTCCAGGTTCGTGCCGTCGGCCGTCTCGCTCCACACCGCCACCTCGCCGCCCACCACCAGCGCCTCCTCCTCTGCCGTCAGCCCGGCCGACGACGCCGGGTCGTGTGCGTACACCAGCCGCCAGTTCTTGTACGGATCGCACCAGTCGCTAAACGGGTAGCCTGACGTGTACGCCAGCCCGTTGTCCCAGTTCAGCCACTGCCCGCGCCCGCAGTCGAGGTACCAGAAGTTGTAGTTGCTGTCCACCACCTGCAGGCCGCGTCCGGTGAGCTCCTTGACCGAGCTGGCGCCCAGCCACGTCTGCACGACCGTGTCGCTGCCCAGCGTCACGTTCCAGTCCAACGGGATCTCCTCCCACACGATGGGCACCAGACCGTGCGCCCGCACCCGCTTGTGGTTGGCATCGACGAAGCGCTGAAGCAGCGGCTGCAGCACCGCTGTCGAGTCTGTCCCCACACCCGGGTCGAGCCGCGAGTCGTTGGCGTTGAGCTCGTCGCCGCCCGTGTGGAAGTGTGCCGTGTACGGCGCCACGCGTGGTAGCACGTCCTCGAACAGCGTTTCCAAGAACGCGTCCACCGCCGTGTCGTTGAGCTTGAACGCGCCGCACGGCGGCTCTGCGCACCACCAGAAGTAGGGGAATGCGTCGTACGCCACGATCAGCTCCGGGTGTGACCACGCCAGCGACCCGATGTGGCCCGGCATGTCGATCTCCACCACCAGCTCCACGCCGCGTGCCACCGCGTACCGCTGCAGCGCCTCCAGATCGCTCGCCCCGTACGTCAGGTCCGACCGGTACGCCCCCTTCTCGGCCACCTCTGGCATCGACGGGATCTCCAGCGGCCACGACTGAGAGTCTGTCATGTGTAGGTGCAGTCGGTTCATCTTGTTCCAGGCCACCGCGTCGATCGTCCGGTAGATGTGGGTTAGCTCGTACCAGTTGCGCGCCACGTCCAGCAGCACGCCCCGGTGCTTGTAGTTGGGTGCGTCCTCGATTGCCACTGGCGCCAGCGGAGTGTACCATGCCGTCCCCGCCGTGTGTGCGTAGAACAGCTGCGCAAATGTCTCCAGCCCCCACAGCACGCCTACCGATGTCGTCGCCGTCAGACTCGCCACCCCATCGGCGCTGATTGTCAGGTTATACGACTCGTCCACCGCGCCAGCCTTGGTCCAGGTCGTGTTGGTCGTGTCATTGACCGTCTGCTTGATGGACAGCGACTGCACCAGTACCAGACCACCATCCGCATGCAAGTCGGGCTCGAAGTTAGCGAGGCTGTTCTTGGGGTGCAGCTTCCACGGAACGAGGCCCGTCTGGAAAATCGCGCCTAGCGCCCGCGAGACACCGCCCTGCACCACCTGCTGACTGCTCTGGACGTCGTTCGGCTCGAAGCCGTACGTATATGTGAGCTGTTGTTGAGAGAAGAAGCGGTTAGGATTGGCACAATGACGACACGGATTAGTAGGAGGCTCGCCCATTTCACCGCCTGCCGCTGGGCAGGATGGCGGCCACGGGGAGACAGAGGAGAGAACCCAACATACAGGCACACCATTGTAGGTGATAGTAATGTTTTCATTGATCAAGAGCGTCGTGTTGCCCGTGCTGATGTTCTGAGGGATCGGCCACACCGCAGCAACCGGATTGGCTACCGCCAACACGAAAGAGAGAGCAACCTTCCTCACGAGCAACATGGCGAAGGTGTAGGAAGACAGACGGTTATGTGGAGGAGATTGCCGTCAGGAAGCGAAAGAAATGGTACAAACTGTAACACGGCCGCTCAACAGAAGGCACCTCTGAAAGGGAAGGGACACGAGGGATGAACAAATAACAACAAGGAAACGGTGGAAAGAGAGTGCGTTTGAAGCAACACGGACACAGTGAGGCTAGACGAGACCAGACGAGACAGTAATAAACGAATTGAGAAAGACAGCAATCCTGGTGTTCAAACTGCTCGGACGCGTGGCGGTGATTCTGGATGTTGGTGTCATCAATGCTGCGGAGTCCCGGAGCCTCCAGTACTGCGCACACCTCGTATCATCTGCTGTCTGCGATGGAAGCTGCCTGGCTCGTTCGCTTCGTTCCTGGCGCCACGTTACGCATTACGCCAAGCAGAGGATGGGCACTACTGCCAGATGGTCGGGCCGTTCGGCTAGGTAGTCGACAGACAGAGACCAAAGTGCGAGAGACTAATAAGCGAACCCAAGACCAGAGCGATGAGCTGCTTCGATTCTCTTGCCGTACGAGTAGTTATTATATGCCGGTTGTGCCGGAAGTTGCTCCCGAAAAAAAGTTGGCTTGTTGGCGAATCAGAAGACAATGCACAAGATTGGGATCGACTGCCCAGCGAGTCTTGGATCAGCAGATGTACGGAGGAGTAGGGATGTAATGGCCGTTAATAGTGCATGCACTGCTGTCGCTGCTTCCTTTCTGGTCGTTCCTTTCACATCTCGACCCTCTTTTTACACACTCCTTTCCTTGCTGTGGTGCTCTTTTTAATGCTTTGCTGGGGTTCCTCTCCCCCAGCCTGATCGTACAGTGGCCTTGCTCAGCCACCGCCTTAGCATGGGACGTACGCGGCTGACTTGAGAATACGACAATTGAGGGTGAAGGAGAGGGGGAAGGCCAGCCACGGCCTAAGCAGGACGGCAGGGCATCAATCCGTTTCACCTGCAGGTTCGAAAAGCAATATAGCTGGTGCTATACGGAAAAGCGGTCTGGACCAAAATAGAACGGTAGCGAAGAATGGACAAGGGGAGCCATAAGATCGGGTGAGATCCCGGACACACAATTTCCTTCGCCAAACATATCTTGGCCACTTCACAGGCCAATGATGGTGCTGGAACGAAGCCCCACTGGTAGAAACAATATTATCAAGTTATCTCCAGATATAAATAAGCGTAAAATAATAACCTGCCGATCTGAGGTCCGCTTAGTAATATATATGCCTTGTTGCCTCAGGCCGGAATATCTAGATCATTCCAGCCACATACCACTAGCCACACACGTGACATGTGTGTGACCAATCAAAGCGCGCCGTAATGTCGCGCTAACAACCTAGATCGCAAATCATTAACACTCGGGCATATTTTCGAATCCATTTTCTTCAACCTTGTTCGGTCACAGATTCCATTTTTTCTCCTTCGACGACACTGCTCGATTACGTTGCATAAACACACTGAACGATTCAGATACAATATCCGTCCTTTTCGTCCCCTATCTGCTGAGGATTGAAGGCATAGGCGCTCTGCACTTGGACGTCGCGCAGCGTCGGCTTTTTTTTTTTGACCTCTCTCTTCCTTATCAAATAGGAATATATTATAACTCCGCCGCTTTCGCGAATCGCTTCGCACACTCTTCTACAACCCCTCACCAACGCATGCAGTAGCATCGTCAAGATGCCTGTCGAAGTTTCCATGAACACGCCGTTGGCGGAGGCGCTGCAACGCGAGATCCAACCGAAGCTAGTAGAGTGTGGATGGGCGCCCAGCGATGCCAGCGATACCACCATGGCCGAGTACCTCATTCTGATGATCGTCAATGGAAAGACTGAGGACGAAATTTCTTCCGAGCTATCTAGTGATCTTTTGAACCTCCCCCCTGAGGACGACAGCGCAAAGCAGTTTGCACGATGGCTATTTGAGATAATCGAGTCGGAGAACGCCAAGATCAACGGCACTGCCCAACAACACTCGGAACCATTTTCGGGTGGGGACCAGGATATGGACATGGACTTGTCCAGCATTGATGCAGCGGGGAACGTAAATGCGTACGCTTCCCTTCTTTACCTTTTCTTTATACTGCTCACCGCATGTCAAGTGCTGACGCGCAATAGGCCAACGGGACCAAAGGCGATGCGGAATGGGCCCGGGTTTCGTGGCGGGCGGGACAAGCGCATACTTGGTCAGATCAACCGCAATATGGATCGCTCAAATGACTCGGTACTGCACCGTGTTCGCGGTACTGATCGCATCAACACACACGCGCGCGGTGGGGCATCGGGGCCGAGGGGAGGCGGTGCCAGCGGGTTTGGAACAGGCCGCCAACAGCGGAACATGAATGGCAGGAATGCATCTGGCTTCAACCAGCAGGCTGTCGCCGCCGTCATGACCACTGGCGGTCCGCAGCCGGGCATGCCTTGGATGGGCCCGCCGGGCCCACCGGGCCAGCCGCCGATGCAGCCGGGTCCCATGGATGTGTACGCCATGCTGGAGCAGCAGTCTCGAATGATGCAGCAGATGCAGGAGCAAATGCAGCAGCAGCAGCACCTGATGCAGAATGGTCGGCGAGGCGGCTTCAATCAGAGTCGTGGCAGGCCACTGGCCGACCGGATACAACACCCGAACCAGAATTATAAGAACAACATGCGGAACGGGGCCCAAATCCATCATAGCCAGCAGGCCGAGAACGGTGCGGAAGCACTGAAATCGAACGGCAGGCCGCAAGAAGGCGGTGATGCATCAGGCTCGGCCATAGGAGAGGATATCGACATGGGCAGCGAGGCCGGTACACACCGCGAGCCGCTGAACACGACGGATACGGTATGCAAATACAACCTCCATTGCACGAACAAGGACTGCAAGTTTGCGCATCAGTCGCCGGCAGCACCCCCCGGCACCACGGTGGACGTTCACGACGTGTGCACCTTTGGTGCTGCCTGCAAGAACAAGAAGTGTGTGGCTCGGCACCCGTCGCCAGCTGCCCGGATGGCCCATCAGAGCGAGCAGGACTGCAAGTTCTTTCCCAACTGCGCGAACCCGCACTGCCCATTCCGGCACCCGTCGATGCCGCTGTGCCGCAACGGCGGCGACTGCGCGGTTCCCGGTTGCAAGTTCACGCACATCAAGACATTGTGCAAGTACCACCCGTGCACAAACCGGTACTGTACATTCAAGCATGAGGAGGGCCAGCGGGGCGTGTTCCCGGACAAGGTGTGGACCGCGGACGGCACCGGCAAGGACCAGCAGATGCATATCAGCGAGAGGAAATTCGTCGACGAGACGGCAGCTGAGGAGACCATCCTCCCAGGTGTCGATAAAGACATGACCAACGAGGAAGCGACCATCGCCTAGGAGGCGAGCGGATCCTGCAGGGCCATTGCCTGCTCGGAGAGATACGAGGGCTATGCGGACTTGATTCTGTAACGGAGACCAGAAATGTCCACCGAAAGGGTGAGGAGGCCGTGGTTGCGGCCGATGTCTGGGTTGTGGAAGGCATGGGATGGCTTGCTAGAAGAGGCCGAGATCGGACAAGCTGAATGGAAGAACACACAAGACCAAGCTCTGTGTGTATACGTGTACTACTAATACGGCACTGATAGAAGCGATGGTGCATTGGAGGTGTCGTTTGGGTTCTCTTGGAGTTCCGCAGGGAAAAGGACAAAATCCATGGCGTTGTGTTGTTTCACAGTCTTGGGATTGATTGACATTACTGCGCGCGTAGTTGGCAGTGCTCCGTAGAATGCAGGCTTCTCGGGATTGTACCCCACCGTTTGCCTCCGCAGCTTAGCTCGGCTTACCAATTTGGAGCTTCCCCGACATTTCGGCTTGGGGTTTGCCTGCCCAGTCCGAGGCGACGATATCACCCCCGCAAGCAGCAACAATGAGCGCCAGCAGCAGCCACGTGGACGGCAAAACCGAGGTTGGCAGCATCGCAACGTTGGACCACGGCGAGGTAGACAACCTCGCTGTAAGCATACACTCGCTTGACGACAGCGACGTCGAAGCCGACGCCAGCTTTCCTGCCTCTCGCGTCAGTCCTGGAGACAGCTCTTGTTACTGGGACGATTCGTCCATGGCGCCCCTCAATGCGCGGTCAGCGGTGCGTACGCTCTCTCGGCTGCCACCTCCCCCCCTCTGTCCCCCGACGTGCTTGCACGTGCCTGCTGACACCGAGACCAGGCAGCCGTTGCCCGGCTGCGTGCCTTCCGGCCACCTGCCTTTCCCTTGTGGGATCGGCTCCCCCTCAGTCGGCGGGCTGCAGTCCTCATCCTGCTGTATGCGGACCGCTGTGGCGACCTGCGTGTGGTCTTGACCATGCGTGCTGCCAGCCTGCGCAACTACTCGGGCCATGCGGCGTTTCCGGGCGGCAAGGCGGACACAGTGGACGAGACACCGGAGCAGATTGCGCGGCGCGAGGCGTGGGAGGAAATCGGACTGCCGCTGGACGACCGCGGGAAGCTTCCAAGCCAGTTTCGCATCGAGCACCTATGCAGTCTGCCCCACAACCTGGCCAAGACAGAGCTGGTGGTGCGGCCTTGTGTGGCGCTGTTGAGCGCTGAGAGAGAGGCGACGGAAGCAGTGGGAGGAGAGCGAAGAGAGGGCCTGCAGAGCGAGCAGAGCGAGGACGCACGACGGAGCCTGGACGTCGAGGGGCTCATACCCCGGCTGGACGCCAAGGAGGTGGCGGCCGTGTTCAGCGCACCGTTCCACAACTTCCTGTCTGCGACGGACGAGCTGGCGCGGCCGGACGAGGAGAAGGCTGCCGGCAAGGCCGGGGCTGGAGTGAGTGGAAAAACACAGCGGCAGCTGCCGCGATTGCCGGCAGGGCCCTGGTACGAGGGCGTATGGATCGACTGGCACGAGACGCCCTGGCGGATGCACTACTTCTATGTGCCAGTAGTGGGACAGCGGGTGGCAAAGCCCAAGAGGCGAGCGCGGAGCGGTAACGACAGCGAGGCCACACAGGAGCAGCAAGCTGCGGCGGCAGCAAATGGATATCTCACCGGGCGTGGGGGCGAACAAAAGGACGACGACGGCGACTACGACAACATCGAGGAGGCCCCCGGACGGTACAAGGTATGGGGGATGACGGCACGTATCCTGGTGGACGCAGCCCAACTGGCGTATGCCGAGCGGCCGGGATTCGAGCACAACGCCCACTTTGGCGACGAGCAGATCCTTGAAGGCCTCGAGCGCATGGGTCGGCTGGGCGAGAAGCCACAGCAAAAGCCAACTGTAGAGGATGTCAAGGAAGAAAGCAAGATGTAGAGAGGCGGGGCGGGGGTTTCTCTCGCATCAGCTGTACACAGATGGCAGACGTACGCTGTTGCATTGCTAAGAATAATAATGATGAACCAGGGAATAATCAGCCGAGTACCTCGGCAGTCACATTCTGAGCCCGCACCCTATTCATGCGGAATCATTAACCTGTTCTGTTGCCGTCACCTCGACCTGCGCTTCATTGCTGCCGGCCTGTTTCTGTGCGCCACTTGGCCCCGCGGCGCCAGGCCTTGCCATCATCTCCAACGAGGCCAGCTCGACGTCTGGTTCTTTCTAATGGCATGCCGTCTCCTTGGTCACCGTCGTCGAGCCGCCGAACAGGAGGTATCCGAGGAAAGCACCCACCGAAACCGAAATCATCACCCAGCCGTTGTATGTCATGAACACAAGCCTAATTTGTCAGTTTCTATTTAGCCACTCACCGCCTCTCCTCGTAGCGGCAGCGAAGCACTTACATAATCATAAAGGCGTAAAAGTTTTGTGCTCCATACAGGAAAGCCTTAGTTATATGCGCTCTCTTTGCGATCGACGTCTGGGCCAGTCCTGTGCGCAGGATAGGCGTTGTCTCAGTATCTTGGCCATTGCGTTCACGATCCTCGTCTTCTCAGGCTTAGTGTGTGTGTGTGTGTGTGTGTGTGTGTGTGGAGGCGGGGGGTGATAGCTGGGCACTAGAACAAGAAGGAGAAGGTGACGGTAGAGAAGGGAAAGAGAAGACAGGCTGCAAATATAGTAGGGGAGACGGGTTCTTACGTGGCACCGCCTCCGCTTGTCTGGTCGCCTTCGCCTCGTAGCGTCGAACGCCCTCTCGCAGAGCCTCGTAGCCGGCACTAAAAGCCACGATGGCCAGAAGCGTCACCAACAGGCCGAATGTCGAGCGGACGTGCCACCAGCGGAAGACGACGCAGAGGTTGTTTGTGTTCCATGTGAAGAGCATCTGGAATCAGTCGGTCGATCGGTCAGCCTCATACTAGAGCTAGTCTAAAGTCCGGTCACTTGTAGGAGGCTCCCTCACGTTCATGCTGCACCTGTCACCCATGTCCATATCCATGGCGTCGGCTCCGTGGTGGTGTGCATGGTCCATCGTGTAGGTAGAAGTTGGAGATGTAGACAAGTTTGTTATGGTGGATTTCTGACTGTCTGTGGTCGATGGAAGCAAGGTCCGGCCGGTTAAATGGAAGGAGACCCCAGGGAGACTAGGTATGAGGCAGTTTCAATTGGCTGCTAAGATTGCAGGGACATCAATAGAGATATGAGCACAACAAATCCGGCTTGGTTGGCTTTTGTGCTGATGGTAAGCAAGATGTAAATACGATAAAGAACAGCAACTATTACTTCAATTCGCCCGGTCAATGAAAAGCGACGACAAATATATCACGTGAGACACGGGTTGTCTCAGGAGTGACCAGGTCTGGGCGCTCCCTACCTTTCCCTTATCAGTTAGATACCTAATTTTAATAGTATTAAAATGCTCAGGACTACGGAGTACTCCGTACATCGTATGTAAATACAGAAGAGCTATGGTGTACTAGGTGGCCAACTCTGTCCTTATTGCAACTAACCAATCCATTAAATGAGACCATCTTTAGAGCTTTACGAAGGACCACTAATAGTCATCTACCCCATAATTGCTTAGCAAATCGTCTAAATGCGAGACCGGAGTTTGGGTTGGCAAAGTTCGTAAGCAGGCCAAAGGGCAAAAACCCCGACGTCAGAAGAGATAATAATCGTAGCCATGAAGAGCAGAGATCTCCACCTCCCCCAAAAAGGAAAAAGCAGGAGCTTCGGATAGAAAGGCAGTTACCATGCTCGCATCGCCAGTAAATCTGCCTAAGTGGTACGCTCTGTCAAGAGGCTTGCAAGGGGAGAAATCAGCTGACAGTCAGCAGGCTAGAGGAGAACTCGCACTTATTGAAGCCGCCCATCAACAACTATTGCGTCTACAATGACGACTTCACCGTAATGGTGCGTCCATGAGAGCTATGCGTCCATGACAGAACCCCTTTCCTGCGTCTTGTGCCGACTACGAGTATTGATGCCCGCATGGCCACTGTAGATCGTCGGTGGCCCCAACGCCCGCACCGACTACCACATCAACGAGACGCCCGAATGGTTCTACCAGTACAAGGGTGCCATGATGCTCAAGGTTGTTGACACCGACGGCAGCTTCCGTGACATCATCATCCGCGAGGGTGACATGTTCCTGTTGCCGGCCAATACCCCCCACAATCCTGTGCGCTTTGCCGACACCGTGGGAGTTGTGCTGGAGCAGCGGCGGCCCACCGCGTCCACGGATCGCATGCGTTGGTACTGCGCCCAGCCCCAGTGCCGGGCCATCGTATACGAAGCCGCCTTCCATTGCACGGACCTGGGTACACAGATCAAGTCTGCTGTCGAGTCGTTTAGCAGCAGCACAGAGGACAGGACGTGTAAACAGTGCGGCACGCTGGCCGACTGGGCACCCCCGCCGGGCTCGATTGCAGATCCAAACAAATCGTAGATATCGATGAAGGAGAAGGAACACAGAGAGAGAGCTTCCATTTCCAGAATTGACACACGTCTCTGCTTCTTTCTTACATATCAACATATGGCTGCCTTAACCTTCGTCTATGTCTCGGAAAAATCATAGTCGCCGGTCGAACTGACAACGGGCACCTCAAGCCTAGCCTCCTCGACCTCCATGCCGTTAACACGGATGCCGCCGCGCATCACGTCACCGGGAACAACCCGGCCGACACCCTTGGGCGTTCCCGTCAGCACAAGGTCGCCAGGCTCTAGGGCCATAACCTTGGAGATGTCGCTGAGCAGGCGGGGGATGCGGAACAACAGCAGCTCGGTAGAATCTTGCTGGCGGACTTCGCCGTTGACTGTGAGATACAACTCGATGTTGTGAGGATCTGGAATAGAGGCCTTGGGGATGATGCGGCTGAGCGGTAGGAAGGTGTCGAAGCCTTTGGCAATATCCCAGGGCAGGCCCTTCTTCTTGGCCTCGTTCTGAATATTACGAGCAGTCATATCGAGAGCGAGCGCGTAGCCTGAACGAAGGAGTGCGCAGTCAGCACTGTACACGAAGTGAACGGCGATCTGCTGGGAGCGCGGCCGTGAGACTTACTCTCAATGGCGTCCAGGGCGCCCTGTTCGTCATCCGGCTTAAGGTCACGCACGGTTTTGCCGATGATCAGAGCTAGCTCGACTTCATAGTGTAAGTCGACTCCCTTGGGCTGGACACAGGAACCGCCTGGTAGGACAATGGACGAGGGTGGCTTCAGGAAGAAGAAAGGCTGTTTCGGTCTCGTATTATTGAGCTCTGTCACATGGTCGCTGGGCAAATGAAGTCAGCAGGGAGAGTGAGCGAGTCTAGCAAGACCAGAACTCACGCATAGTTCCGTCCGATGCAGACAATTTTGTTGGATTTTTTGATCGATGCTAAGGAGGTCGTCATGGTTGCAAAGCCGCGCCGAAAACTATTCATTCTCGATAGAATATGCGTCTTCTTTTAAAATTCGTAGGCTTCTTTATACTACAAACCGCACAACCAAACAGGACGACCTAGATTAAATATGACAAGTAGATATCCAAAAGACCTTATGACACTCCGTGCTATGCCTGGAAGCGAAGGGTTTGTTCTTGCAGCCAATTGAGACATCGCGCATAAATCCGGTGGGAAAGGGGAGGGGAAAAGGGCAAGAGAGATGATTGGCTCTACTCCGTAGATGGGTAGTCTCTTTAGGACGGAGCCTGCGCCGAGTCGGCATGTTTACTCGGGGGCAGGCTAGGTGCATAGGTCCGAAAGAACGGCCTCACCGCCTTACCTTTCTGCCAAGCAGAATATCTTTATAGTTAGTGTTATAGGGAGGTACATCGCTAAGTCGTAAAAGGCGGTGAGATCTTTTTTTGGTAGAGACCTGCGTACTGAAATCGCGGAGATACAGTACACGTGTAGCTTATTAAGTTATCACGTTGGCCCATACGACGCGTCTATATAGGCACGTGACTCATTGGCTGGAAAGGAAGTAAGCAGTTATTCTGTTTTTACAGTGACGCAACCGACCGTCTAGTATTAAGAAATAGACCCCGCAATCGTGCTGTATTGTACGGAGTAAGCTCGTCGGGCCCACTGCGCCATAGCTGCTTGAAGTGTCAGATTGTACTTATCTTAAGATATCTTGTCGCATCCACCAAAAGCATCTTTTTATCAATTTGCTTTCAGCGCAGCCGCTCCAATATACACATACCGAAACGTCTTGGACTGCCGTCTTCTTCCCTCTGTCTCTATTTTATCACCCCTTTGTCAGGATGGAAACGCTGCAGCTGGCGCAGATGCTAGCGGATCTCAGCAATCTGAATGCCGCAGTAAGCTATAGCTGCCTTCAAGAGCAGAAGCAGATTGAACTCACTGACTTATCCACAGGACCCTCATTCTACTAATTCTCTGTTCAGCCCCAATAAGGCCGCCATCAAGCGTCCTTTGGACTCCATTAGCTCTACACCCGCGTCTGCTCCGACCACTCCTCTACCTTCCATCTCGACACCAGCACAGCAGTCTATTTCATACCGGGCCCCATTGGCAACGACTCCAGGGCATGTCATGGTTTCGGGTCCCTCTTCGCCCCTTCTTACTGCCGGCACTTTCGGCACTTTCACTTCCTTCGACTCGTACATTGGTCGCCATCTGCTTTCACCGCCCGTGTCGGGTACCAGTTCACTCCCGGGTACACCGCGTGGAGAAGTGAGAAATGAACCGTCATTTTTTCCTGCCGTCCCATGCTTACTGCCAGACCGATTCTGATGTAGATCGCGCATCGGCGCTTCTGGCGCTCTACGAGCTCCGCGCCAAGCTGAAGCAGTACAACGACAGCAATAGCCTTGAACTGGCTCGCAAGAAGATCCTTGCCCTTTCCGCACAACAGCAAAAGCAGCAGCAGACAAGCCAATCTCACAATACGGCGACATCGCCCATATCAGTCCCACAACATCACTCTCTCGATCGACAACATACTCAGTATACTTACCCGCACGTGAACTCGAAGTAGACCAGAGGACAGCCGAAGGAAATAGCAACGATGCGACCCCCGGGATACTGGAGATTCACGGTAGACACTTTCCTATGTCTGATTTGATGATTTTTGCAAGTCGTGTGTACCTATCTTTTCGCTCTCCCTTCAACAAACTGCCATACCGGTGCCTATGACAACCTGGCTTTTAGAGGTTTCAGGGGCCATCCTCCTCTCAATTTTTTGTTCTCTTTTCGATGTATACGGGCCATTGGCACGGGTCGACGATCAAGGCTGAGCCTGCAGTTTTCTTTCCTTTCGCGCTTTCCTTCGCGCTCTTTCCTCACGCTCTCGTTTTAACAAGAACAGGCGTTTCGGGTGTGACCAGTGGAATGCAACTTGGAATGGTTGATGAAGCGAGTTACGATTGACTATTGCTGGCAGTAGTTTTATCAGAGACCAGGGCAGCTCTATAGATAATGCATATTACATATTCCACTTATTTTACAGTCACAGTTCAGCGTCCAAATAGATATCAGATAATACCTTTGACCTTGTTCGAATAATGCGGTCGATGCAAGTTGGGATAGCTTTATCATATCAGAAAAGGCACGTGACCTAGCAACACGGGCCCAGTCACGCGTTAGTGTGCAGTGCTTACTCCGTATATGATAGGCTGGATATTTCGGCGTTGGATTCCGCTAAAGTTATCGGCGTCGAACTTCGAATCCGCAATTCTGTTTCCCTTCCCCATTGTCTTTTTTGGGCTTCACAATAATATAGGAAGCATCGATTGCTCACTTTATTCGGATCTACCATGGCCACAGGCGTGGATGCGAGGCTCCTCAAAAGCACGAGGTTTCCACCTACTTTCAACCAGAAGGTGGATATGCAAAAAGTAAACCTTCAGGTGATGAAGAAGTGTGTTCCATCTTGCGCTCAGCCTTTCAACTCAGTTACTTGCCATACTAATATGTCTGCCTTGCAGATGGATTGCTGGCAAGATTGCCGCTATTCTAGGCAACGATGATGACGTTGTGATCGAGCTCTGCTACAACCTGATTGAAAGCTCAAGACACGTACGCGCCACGCTCAAATCATCGTATATCCCATCCTTGGCCATTACAAGGCTCGCTAACGTGCGATGCAGCCAGATATTAAGGCCCTCCAAATTCAGCTCACTGGTTTCCTCGAGTTAGAGACACCCTCGTTCTGCAAGGAGCTGTGGACGCTGCTACTGAGCGCCCAGTCCAGTCCACAAGGAATCCCGCGAGAACTTTTGGAAGCAAAGAAAATGGAACTTATTCAAGAGAAGGTGAGATCGCCCGAGATTCTGATCCGAACATCAAAGATCCTGCCTGGCTGATAACGGGTTCAACTAGATCGAAGCTGAGAAGGCCGCAGAAGAATCTCGTCGGAAACGTGAGGGTGGCGGGCGTTTCGACCGTGACCGCCCGCCCCGAGGCGACGACCGTGGCGATACCTGGCGAGGCGGTGCTGGTGGAAGGCGTCGTGGCGCAGAAGCACGACGTGGAGGAGGAGGCGGCTGGGGCAGGGATCGTTCTCGTTCCCCTCCTGGCCGCGGACGCGACTATCGGGACCAGGGCGGATACCGGGCACGGCATGATCTTTACGTTCCCAGTGATCGTCGTGGCCGCGGTGGTCGGCGGGACGACATCCGGCGAAGAAGAGCACCAAGTCGATCCAATTCGCGATCTCACTCGCGGTCTCCGCCGCGGTCTCCCTCTGTCAAATCGATTTCTTCTCGTTCCCGGTCTCACTCTAAATCCTACTCTCGGTCCCCGTCACGGCACCGATTAAGTGCAGACCCTGGTACCACAGCTTCTGGAAAGCGTCAAATGTCCCCACAGCTTCGTGCTGGGGGCGACCGACGACGTGGATTATCGAACAGCCGATCGCCAGCCCCAAAGCGTCGCCGGCGTTCACCGTCACCAATCGAGTCGCACAGTCACCGTGGCAGACGATCGGTTAGCTCTGCCTCCTTGTCCGGGTCATCCCGGCGTTCGGCCAGCTCCGGCAGTGAAAACTCGGATCGGTGGCGGAAAGGGCGCGATCGAAACCGTGATCACGGCCGTGGTCGTAGCCGTGGCCGTAGTGCCAGCGTTTCCCTGGAGGTGGGAGGTGGTGAAGGACTGCAGCATCGCGGAACTGCGGATCTAGGTCGCGAGCACCGCCGCGGTGGCGAGAAACGACCACTTAGTCGCAACCTATCAAGGTCATCCGGCGATGGCATGGACTACGACAGACGGCGGTATATTCGGAGCGAAAGCATTCGTGAAGAGAAGCGCGAAACACACGAGCGCCCTGCACTGCGTCAGTCGCCATCGGACCGGTCAAGAAGGATCAACACCTCTTCTGTTTCTTCACGTTCAATATCACGAGACAAGTCTGCTGATGGTTTCGACAAAGAAGACAGACCCACCGCTAAGACGGCCGTTCAATCTGCCGTTGCAGTAGCCAATAGCACATCCGCAGCTCCCATATCGGGTCGGCCACAGGTTTGTCTTCACCGTTTTCACCTTGTTATTGCCAGTGTCCTTTTAAATATGCTAAACTAACACATCACCGTGCCAAGGCAACGCAGCGGCTTGCAAACGAGCAGCGTGAGAAGGAGCTGAAGGAGAAAATAAAGCAGATGAGATCCTCGATGAGTGGTCCCAGCAGTGCTTGACAACACTAACGCGTCAAATCATTTTGCATTTTCTTATTTTTCGCATCTTCTACGTTTTCTGCTCACATAGCTTCTGGGCTCTGCAGCGCGATACTGCAACTGAAAGGATGAATAAAATAAAATAAAATAAAATAAAATAAAAACCATACGATATTAGATACGGTTTGTAGCGCAATGCCTTTTTGTTCGTCATTTTTTGCTACGCGTGGATGACTTAGTATAGATATAAGAGGACTTGAAGAAAACGATTCAGCTCTCCGTAAAGAGATATGGTTTGAAATAAAGTGGCTCCTCTGGCTTTTTACCAATAAATGCATATGACTAATCATAAGAGCCAATGGGTTCGTGATAGTATTGTACTAAGCTGTTTTCACATCTGTTCTCCGCTCCAAATATGCGCCGCTCTTCTGTCAAACGATTTCCACTATGTCAGACAAGCCGCAAGCTGCAAACGGTATCGCAGCCGATGTCCCAGGACTACCCTACTATGAAAAGTCACGACAGCATTTGAAGGATCTGTTACAGAGAAGGCGGCAGCTGGAGAGGCAGCTTGTGAGTCCCGATCCTTGGCCACCGCTGGAACCGAACCAACCTGACCCGCTGCGGCATAGCACACACGCGAAGAATGCATCCTCCAGAAGGAGACAGACTATCTTGACAACACACCAAGCGGGAACATTATCACCGGATTCGACAACTACACCAAGGGCATGACAGGCACCGCTGCAGCGCGGCGCAAAACGGGGATGGCCGAGTCAAACCGCGTCTTCTCGCGCAGTAGCATATCTTATAACGCAGCTGCTATCAGTTCCAGTTCATCGTCATCGCACGCACCTACCCCCCTGCAGACATCGTTTAAGGATGGAGGCATCAGCAGTGGGCCTGGATCCGGACAGGCGACGCCGACATCAGCATCGACCACTAAGGCGCCATATGGTAACAAGAAGAAAAAGGGACTGCCTGCGGTAGCGGCGGCTGCCGCAGCTGCAGACGACAGTGAGACAGACACACGCGAGACAACAAAAAAAGTCCGGACAAGCTTCGGTGCTGTGCGGAAGTAGAAGAAGATGGGAATGGCAAGGATGCGCTGGCACCGGTTAAGGTTATGGTCGAATATCACACGTCTATCATGACGGGTCTGATAATATAATAAGCGTTGTGGCATGTTGCTTGTTGAGGGGCTCAAGTAAGATCAACCTGACATGGTACGACAGTGGTACGGCTGAGCTACTCTTCAAGAGACTTGCCCGAGTGCAAGCGCGCCACGCGCGTTGTATTCTATCTTACAAGGCATTCAGGGTTTTCTAGGAGTAGCAATGGCTTGCAAGGCTGATTGGGGCGTTATACTTCGGCGTTTTGGGTTGTGGTAACATCTAGCCGAGCTAGATCCAACTTTCATTGTTATGTGCTGAGGGAAACGCTGGCACGTTATGACCATGTTGTATCCTTCCTATTTCGGCGCTTGGCCGACGCGGCCCTGATAGGCCCTGATCAGACAGCAACGACGTGATGGAACTAATGCCGACAGTTACATAGCATGAAGGTTCTCGATCAGGCCACCAAGAAACATGCTAAGAAGTAGCGGGCCTGTTTCTTCAGTTGGCAACTGCGGGGCTTCTATAGTGTCAACTGGATAGTATGGACGCGGCCATATTTATCATCCTAATAATATGATTGAATACAGCAGGAGCACAGTATAAGGGATAGTCAAATTCCGTCACTCAGACTGGCAATTACGAGTTAATGCTTACGCACCTGTGTCAAAGATACGAGTAGGCATGATAACATCTACCTCATACAAACACCCGTGACTAATCAGCATAAAATACGGCGGATATAGCTTGGGCTGTACACAATACTTGAAAGTCCGCTCTTGCCAAGTTTTAAGCCTTCCCCTCCGCTTTGAAACCTCTTATTTTGGTTCCCTCAAAATCTTCAGAAATATCTACAGCAATGGTTCTCAGAGCGAAAAAATTCACGCCCGAAGTGCTTCTCTCGGCACCACGCCGTTCCGTCGGGCTGCCGAACTCCACGGGAGAGAAGGTTATGTATACGGTGAGGAATGTTCTCTTCCCGTTTCCTCTGGCGGTACACCCCTCTCTGACGGGCACAGGTGTCAACATATTCCTTCGGAGAGCACCGCAAGACGTCGCAGATCCGTGTGCTCGATATCAAATCGGGCGAGTCTACTGTGCTGTATGAAGACCTCGCCTACACCGAGCCTGTGTGGATCGGATCAGATGAGTTTCTCTTCCTCAGGTCCGGTGATAAGGGGACCACCAGTTTACTGCTAGGACATTCAACCCATCCTAGCAGTCCACCCACGAATATCCAGACTTTTGACGGTGGCCTCTCCAACCTCAAAGTGCTGCCCCTTACCGACGGTGCCATCGCCATTGCCCTGACTGGACTATCGGACGAATCTGGCACGCTCTACAACCCCGACTCCGATGCTAGCAAAAGCAAGACCACACACACCACTGCGCGTGCGTACTCTAAGCTATTTGTTCGCCATTGGGATGCCTATGTTACCGACAAAAAACAGGCTATTTGGTATGGTCGTCTTGAGCGGACGGGTGAAACATCCTCAAACACGTCGGCCGGATATAGCCTTGTGTCAAACGGGCAGGCCAATGGACTCTCTAATGCCCTAGCCGGAACTGAGCTGCAATCGCCTGTGCCGCCATTTGGTGGTTCCGGTGACTTTGCCCTCAGCCCGCACGGCATTGCCTTTGTGTCTCGCGACCCCGCATATAACGAGGCCATCTACACAGTATCAACCCTTTATTTTGTTGCCATCAGAACATATTCCGAGCCCAAACCCCTGGCACCTCCGTATGCTATCAAGACAGGTGCTCTTGCTGGCTACAGTGCCGGTCCTGTCTTCTCACCTAGCGGTGGCAGTCTGGTATTCTCGCGTATGCGCAGCTACCAATACGAGAGTGATAAGCCTCGCCTTTTGTTGGTGCCAGATATCGCAAAACTTAGTGTGGACACTCTTGGAGAGAGCGATGTGCTCGAATTTTATGAGACTGAAGACGGTGTTGGTGCTTGGGATGCACGGCCCGATGCCGTTTCTTGGAGTGCTGATGGCACAGAGATCTTCGTCACGGCCGAGCACCATGGACGTCATGCGCTATATCGCCTTCCCTCAAACCCTGAGCATGCCAAATCCTTCGGGGCACCTCAGCTTCTTGTTGGCGGCCATGAGGTATTCGAGACTGGGGCATTCGACGCTGCCAAAGAGGGAAGGGATAGCAGCGTAAACGGCGATGAACCCGTAGGATTCCGACATCTGGGCGGCCATGGCAGTGTTTTAGATGTGCGACTGCTAGCCAGTGGGATCCCTGGCGACGTGCGACTCTTCCTGAGCTTGACCTCTCTAATTGACAACTCCTTCTTCTGCATCCTCAGCCCGGAAGCTCTAGCAATCTCGGAGTCGAAGTCCCCGAATACAGTTCTGCAGTCCGTGTCGTCACAGTCTCGCCACGGCCTGACGTTTGGCCTGTCGCAGAAACAGGTGGGTGAGATATGGTACCAAGGCGCGGGCGATCACAAGGTACAGGCGCTGGTGGTGCGGCCGTCTGACTTCGATAATGAAAAAAACAAGGGGCGCAAGTGGCCTCTGGCATTGCTGATCCACGGCGGACCCCAAGGAGCCTGGAACAATAGCTGGAGCACGCGCTGGAATCCTGCCGTATTTGCAGAGCAAGGTTACGTCGTCGTGGCGCCAAATCCGACAGGCAGCACGGGCTACGGGATGGCGTTTCAAGACAGCATCCGTAACCAATGGGGCGGTCTTCCGTATGAAGACATTGTGCGAGCCGTAGACTACGTGGAAGCCACGTTCCCGTACGTGGATATGTCTCGGGCCGTTGCCCTCGGCGCCTCGTATGGTGGTTACATGATCAGTGAGTTTTTTTTCTCTGCTCATTGCCTATTTTGTCATTTGCTTAACCTTGGACTTTCCAGACTGGATCCAAGGGCAGCCGCTGGGCCGCCGCTTCAAGGCTCTCGTCAATCATGATGGTGTCTTCAGCACACTCAACCAGTACTCGTCCGAGGAGCTTTTCTTTCCGCTGCATGACTTCGGCGGATCGCTGTGGGAGAACCGTGCCGGCTACGAGCAGTGGGACCCTGCTAAATTCACCGGCAACTGGGCCACGCCTACGCTTGTACGTTTTCTCTTCTCAGTTTTTGTTTTTGGCATATTGTTTTTACCCTATAGTATCGACTAACCAACGAGATCGTTCACAATGAGCTTGATTATCGTCTCCCCGTCACCGAAGGACTGGCTGCATTCAACGTCCTTCAGAGCCGCAATGTCCCAAGCCGGTTTCTCTCGTTTCCAGACGAAAACCACGTGAGTATTCGAACCGACTTGCCAACATTTAACAGGAAGTGTGGGAGAACGCTGACATCCGCTAAAACAGTGGGTTTTGAAACCTGAGAATTCACTTGCGTGGCATGAGGAGGTGCTAGGCTGGATTAACAAGCACGCTGATGTTGATGGCGAGGCAGTGAACATGGCCAACTTTGCACACCTGACTGGTGCCACAACTCAGGTCCAAATATCATCGGAGTGAAGGGAAATTGGAGAAATTAGCGGAAGAAGCCCTCGCAAACGTCTTCTTTATTTTTCTCACTTTTTTCTCCTAAGCTAGGGTTGCCTCTTTGGTATCTGTGTTCCCTCGTGGCTTAAAGTAAATTCGGCTCTGGTTTCAAGCAGCAAACTTAGAATCGAATTGTTCTTTGTTTTAGATTAGTCAGTACTCATTTAAATGTATAGGAACAGTCTTCTGTTGCATTTTGCGAATCAATGTCACTACGTCCCGCCAGACTAGTCCCTCCCCGAAATTTATAAGGTGTTTGGCTCGTACTCCTAGACTTGGATGCACAGAACCTGGATATGCTTCCAATAGCTGTTGCTGCATGTATGTCGCCCACGCTGGATCTGGGATGCCATCCAGGAAGCTCCATATAAACTGCCGCTCGGAGCGCGGCTTGGTATGGTTGTATTCTTTGGCAAATATTTTAGCGTGTGCTGCAAACGCCCTTGTGGCAGCTCTCCTTAAGTCTGACGAAGATTGAGGCTGTTCACTGATTGCTGTTGGAGTGACTTGGATATTTTTCCCGTCTTGCTTCTTTGCCGAAGTCATCGTGCCCACCTCTATCTCTTTGCGCATGTTTTGTTCGATCCCCTCGGACCTGTCATTTACCAGGACATCCTGGACTCTAAGCCCGTGGGCTTGCTCCTGGTTCCTGTGGCGCAGTTGTTTCATCTTCCGAGTCTGCGAGACCTGAGGCTTCTGTGTCGACAGCGGCACTACTGGTATCGATATCTCTGTTTCTCTCACATCCTGTGAGTCTCGGAGAATGATCTGATACTCTTGGCCAAGAACCGCATCTCCGTTGGCAATATTTTGGTTTCTGTCGAATGCTTCTGTGAAAGGTGGCGCAACATTAGACTTAGAGTATCCTCCGTCAGCGCTTCGCAGATTGGGAGAGTGTGCTGGCGAAGAACTACTCGGCCCCTTGGATTCTGCCACCTAAGCATTCTCCATATGGGAAGGGCCTGTTAGTTTTCTGCTATAAGTACGCCGCCGCTTCGGAGGTGGCTCGGAAACAAAAATAATATTTCGTGCTCGACCTGTGACCGTCAGATCACTCGCCGGTTGATTCACCGACTGTCGTTTGCCATGCTGGGCAGACGAGTCTGACTCGGCAGGATGTCGGTTTAGTGTGCTAGTATTCTCATGAGATGGCCTTTGCATTTCCGTCGCCATCGATCTAGTGGGCTCTTGCACGAGATAATTTTGCACGATATCCGGCGCTGGAGCGGCGTCTTTACTTTGTAGTGCTGATCGTGAATCAGTGTTATTAAACGTCCATGGAATAGCGGAACGGCACTGAGCTTGTATTTGTACCTTGGTCATAATCCGTTACGGTTTGCCCGTTTCCAGAAATCGATTTTGATTTCCGCTGCTGGTTCGGTATCTCCCTCACCAACTCTTGTTTTCTGACCAACTCGTCTTTGTGATCTAGCGGGGCTCTTTTTATACTTTCAGTTTCATCCTGCCAATTGATCAACCGCACCATACTCCGTGTTTCTGTCTCCAGTTGCTTAATTCTCTCTTCCTGGGTTGCCAAATGCTCCGACTGCTGCGTAGCGATTGCCTCCAGCTTATCGAATCTTTCCTGAAGCTTCTTATTTGTGTTATGAAAGCTCTCAACATGCCCTCTCTCATCTTCGATTTTGCTCAACTCCAGTAGTTTCATAAGCTTAGACTGACAGCCTGGATCGCATTGCAGTAGGTTATTGGCAGTCATTTCATCACCTGTTCTGGTCTTTCGTTTAACGTCCTCTATTTTTGCGTTCAAATTTGCCGTGTTTACGGCAAGCTTGGTGGATATGTCGGACAGTTGGTCAGTCAAATTGTTGATTTCGTCGTCTAACCTCTGGTGGAAGCGGTCCAGTGCGAGATCAGTTCTACCGCTGTTGCTGGCACTCAAGGCGTTCATTTGATCTGAAATCTTTCGTAGGAACAAGGCAGGTGCTTTATCTCCAAAAAACTGACGCATCTGCTCCTGAAGGATGTCGAGACCCTGTGTGTGTTCACGGATCGTCTTTTCTATCTCCTCAAATTTGAGTTGGGTGGTACATTGTCGTGCAGAAAGCTCGCTGTCGCTTTTCGTTTCTTGGAATTTTCTGAAGAAGTATGTCGTCAACCTGTCGACGGGTCCTTGACTGAGTCCCGCTGTTGGTGACACTGCCATTGTGTCTCAAGGCGCGTTAGCCAAGAGCAGGTAATCGTCGATTGTTTCGTTGGTTGATTGGCAACGCTCTGGCACGGCACAGAAGAATGTCAATAATTTTTTACTTGAATTCTTGCCTAAAACTGATAGTCCAAGTCAAGGCAGGTGAAAACAGACACAGTAGATTATTAAACGCGTTCATGTTCAAAGGAAAGAGCACTAATAGAAAAGCCCTGCACCTGCCTTATTTGTCCAGCATCGATACGTTTAGTGAGAACATTAATCCGGACGCTTTCACCGGGTTTGTCTCCAGCCAGCAACGCAGTCCCAGCCCAAAGCTAGCAAGCAAGTCGGCAGTCTTCCGTGGTACTGCGAAAAACATTTACGCGATGGTGGGGGTACAACATCCCCCCGGGGGGCTATTTCCCTGTTTAGCTCCATTTCCCTCTTTGCTCCGTTTCTTATGCGGCCTACGAACGAGCAATATCATCTGTATTCGCGCTGCTCGCACTAATTGCTTTTTGAAATACGTTGCGAAGTTGCCAAAAGTCCTAAGAGGGATCATAAAAGGTTGTTAGCATTGCATTGCGATTTGGCGATTTGAAGTTTTCGGTTTATTGCGTTGAAATTCGGCATTCTCACATTGGCTTTCTTGTGTTTTTTTTCTTTCGAATTCCCTCTTTCTCCCGCTTTTCTTGCCCCTCCTCCTTCTATTATTTTAGCCTCCTAGCTCGCCTTTCCTTCAGCATCATCATATGCTCATGTTACCCCTTAAAAATCATCTCCACGTTTCTGAAACCCTTATGCTTCTTCTTATTTCCTTTACGTGCCTTTCACTTACTACTCTTTGCACGGCAGAGTAAAGAGATACCAGATTCTAATAACTATGCGATATCCAGACAAACTGGACTGTGACTTTGATTACACATATAAAGAGTACTGATTTGTGATGCTAATGATGATGGTGATATTTGACGTCCGTGAGGGGGGACCGTCAGTGCTATGCTAGGCGCCGTCAAACAAGACACAGCAAGTTCTACGGATTTGTGGCTTCGTAGGAGTAGGCTCTCAAGAGCCTGTGCCTGTAACCTCTCATGCGCTTATGTACTGTTTCAGAATTGAGCTGCCCCTGCGGAGTAGAGCCCTGGGACTCATGCCATCATTCAGAACCAACAGATTAACCAGCGATCAGTTTTGTCTGAGGCTTATTCGCCTATGGCGCAAAGACAGCAACGAGGAAAGCGTGTATGGGCATCTCAATACGCGCACATTGAGACATCAATAAGTATATAATAGTTTGGCTGAACACAGCGACTGTCGAATTCGGCGTGTTTTGGCACTCGCTCCCACCAACGGAGAGCGTATCTGTACTAAATGTGAGCTGGCAAGATTAACGGCCTGATCGGGTGATATGCTGGAAATACCAGGGTCGGGGTATTATCGATGACGGTTACTCTTTCTAAATACTTACTTTCTTTCTCTTATTACTCGCGGTTGATTGAAGGCGCTTCGAAGGCTTCAGGCTGGAGCTCAGCCGCAGCACGTGCCGCAGACCAAGGATACCGGCCGCTTCCTGTGCTGGGTTGCTCACCGGCTACGGCGCCGTACCGCATGACAGCTTCTTGACGGCAGTGCGCACATTCCACGATCATGTTGACGAGCCTGCACTACCAGCGGAACGGCAATCGACGGTGACAGCACCGGCGGCCCGACTGGTGCGGGTAGGGTGGACGAAGTAGGGTGGAGGAACTGCGCGCGCATCTGGTTATAAAGGTGAAAGAGGGTTTCCCTTTTCGTTTCAATCGACATCGCTCCTACGACGTATGCAGCGTCTGTTGCGCCAGGGCGCCAGGCAGCTGATCTACGTCGTATGCCAGGTACAGTTCCAGGAGGTGCCTTGCCATGTGGGATTATCAGCACTCTGGGCCCACCAACGGGGCTTCCATTGATCAAAACTCTTACCAACAATAATGCCACACAGCCAGGAAAGCCGGAGGTGGATATGAGTGTACGTATGTACTCCGTACAACGTAAGATACCGATCAAAATTAGTACGCGTAAGACAAGTAAATGACGTGCCAGCTTGCTGGGTGGTGCAATACATCAGATATGGTCTCTGCGGATTGATGAGAGGTCGTTGTAACAGCAGTAATCCCCGGGAATGGTGGTGCGCTAATATGTTGCGGATTGAATGCCTGATCTAGGTTTCACTTGGCTTCCGACTTGCCGGCTGTCTTTCTTAGGCACCGCCACCAAATGACCCACCGAACCTAACTTTAAACTGCAGGTGGGCATATCCAACCACTGGGATGGCAATAATGCAACTACCCCCTGGTAGTATACAAAACCAAAGATAGAAATAAGGCAGGTGTATTTACTGGATGCCCCTCTTTTCATCTCCTAAAGCGGATAGCTTGGTGAGCCAGAAGAGGTTTAGTGCATGTTGGCAGCCCCTTGCAGAGTATCTCCTGTCTCCAGCAGCATTTTATCGTGTGATGAAGGGGCAACGCAAAATAAGCCTCCTCAACTTCTCTCCACCGCCCTCAAGCGAGGGGCGGACTCCACATGCCCGTCTCTCTTTCAGGTTTTTGTTCTTTCCGCTTTCCTGTTCTGTACTATAGCGTGCGACGCTGTAATATCCTAGCACGGGATCTAGGCCGTTCGCTCTTTCCCGGCCGGGCGTACACGTATTAGTGTCTTCTGTCCCAGCCAGGGTTTTAATGCTATCCCATCCCATTTTTTCTTCCATTGCTCTTCTCTTCCTTCTCAGCCATCTTTTGGAATCGCTCCCACATTCCTTTTTGCTTCCATATTCAGTCACTCCTTTGACCTTGCTGCCAGTTTGCGGTTGTTGCTTGTCTAAACGTTTCGTAACACGTTCCTTCATATCCCAATATTGATTTGCCAGATTCCCTGCGTTCCCGTCCTTTTCTCTTTGCAACCTGCACAAGCACAGTTCAAGATGATCTTCACTGCTGTTTCCGTCCTCGCGCTCGCCGTTTCGGCGCTGGCCCAGACCGCAGGCTTCGACGCCATCTCGAAGCCGACCGAAGACGAACAGCTGACTGCTGGTGATTCCTACGCCATTACATGGGAGCCGAGCTCTACATACACAGGCACCGTCTCCATTGCGCTGCTTGGTGGTGCCACTGCCCAGACCCTTCAGGTGCTGTCGACGATCTCGAGTAGGCATTTCCTTGTTTCTTCACACTCCCTCTCTCGTTGTGTCTTATCCTGGTCTCTTGCTAATACAATCCACCAGGTGGCGTCACGAACAGCGTTGGTTCGTACAGCTGGACTGTCGGATCCGATCTAGGGGACCTAGCCACCTACGGCATCCGAATCAGCCTCGACTCGGACACATCCGTGTTCCAGTACTCGTACCCCTTCCAAATCATCGCTAGCGAGGCTAGTGAGACTGGCACCACCTCTTCCAGCAGCACTACCACAGGGACGTCCACCGCCTCATCCACCGTCCTGTCTGCCACCTCCACTGTCTCGTCCACCATCGAGGCCAGCACCACCAGCACCACCGGCACCATTTTCTCTTCAGTCTCGGCGGCGTCGTCGACGTCTGTGAAGAACATCGCACATGTTTACAACTCGACCGCTTCGGCTGCCGCAACCCTGACCACGGCCGTGGCCACATCGTCCAACTACACTAAGACCGTTGCCGCCAGCACTGGCTTTGCCAATGGGAGCCAGACAGCTGCCTCAAGCGCAACCGCCTCTGTGGTGCAGAGCGGTGCTGCTTCAAATGCCGCCAGTTTGCTCGTCTCCATTGTTGGTGGCCTGACCGTTGCATTCTTCTTTTTGTAACTCACCCACGGCATTTGAGAGGCGGTTTAAAGTCCATTTTCCTTCTCCTTTCCCCTCTTTAGACCACCCTCTTCATTTCTAATTTGCACCACTATTATCTTGTGCATGGAGTGTTGGTGTTTCTTTTTATATATTCTCATTACCCTCCCACTCCCACTTTTTGGAGGAGGTACCGGCATTCTTCAGCGTGCTATTCTCATAAACGTCTCACTAAGGGTTTCCCCTGGGCTGTGCGGCAAGGGTCATGGCGGATAGCAAAATTGAATCATATTCTGGGATATGTACGGAACGCAGCGCATATGACTTAGACATACTACAAGATAAGACAACGGCTGCATTTAATCCATTGGTTGCTGTAGCAACCCCTTGCTCTAGATCCCTTTTTGAAAACGACATGTGATGAAGCACTGGGATTGGCTTCTACAGGGAGGAAATGTAGAAATTTACAGGCTAGGATATTTATTGTATTCTAGAGGTCCTTCTACGCCCTTGGCCTGTTAAGGAGCTTAGATTCTAGCATATTGTCTGCTCGTGTAAGTGCTTCTATTAATGTTTCCAGCTTTATGCATATATAATAGGAGTGCTAGCAAATAGGTCACAAAAAGCTTTGAGGAAGTCTGAACGTCCTTTGTCGACAAACCTGTTTGCTTAAGAGCCCTTTCATTGATCTGCTTACGGCTCCCACAGCGCTTCCATCCTCTTGTTGGCAACAAAATACGATGGCCACGTGCTACATACGACCCAGCCGAGTTGACAACACCGGCGCTGACAGAAGATATAAAATATATTATGGCCAACTCAATGTTTTTAACTTATAATAATTAGCGCCTGACCTCCCATTTCCCCACGAGCCCTTATCAGTAACAGGAAAATATATTTCATCTAGACATGTCTAACGTCACAATATCGTTCATGGCATCAAATAAAAGAAAAAAATTGATAGCACGAGCTTGATTCGGGGAGGGCCAGAAGTGGACAACCCCCCCCTTAAAGGGGTACATTGTGCATCTATATGTGCTCACTATCAATATGAGCTCTGTATCATCACACAACATCCTTTTTGGTATATGTTTGTGACATTTGAAATAAACTGTTGCTCGATATAGAGTCAAGATGAAGAAAACAAGCAAACGAATAGCGATGGCTAAAACTCTTTTCAATTCTCACTTGTTTGTGTCGTATCTGAAACCGAACCAGAGATATGAATGGAGTGGCCTCCATGGAGGGTTATAGACGTAGGAGGCTCGTCTTTTGCTAATGAGCTCGCTGTGGCAGTTTGTTTGCCTGCTGGGACTGCTGGAATACCCATGACAGACAATGGAGTAGTAATAAACTCAATTTTCGTCGCAGTCTGAACAAGAATGCGGCATGGTGGCGGTGGCACTGGAAGGGGAAATGGTCTAATGATTGGTGAAGGTGGAGATACAACCGAAGGATCATCAATGTTCTGCTGGTGGAAATGCTGCCATTGCTGCAGCTGCCGCTCTTGTGGTGATATTTGAAGTCGTGGAGACGATGTGAACGGAGAAATATACGCATATCGTGACAAGAGACTCAAATCATTGCTGGAACGCAACGTCGGTAGAAGGTTCGGGATTGGCGTAGTTGCATCGTCACTGTTGTTGTTCCAAATGCTGTCATTGTCAACCTGTTTTGTTGCGTATTGTTCTCTGTCGTCTCTTTTGTTTTGTATCTTGTCCACTAAAATTCCCTCTTTTCCTTCAAGGTCATCCATCTCCATGTCTTCACTCTCCAGAATCAGAGCGGGCTGTGGATGCATATTTCTATTTGTGTCGTGCGAAACACTTCCACAGACAAAGTTGCCGTTTTTGTTCCCAGAGGTAGAGGCAAAGTTGAGGTCCCGAGTGTTACGGCTGTGACGGCCTACAGTAACAGGAGAACAATAAGAATGATTCTCACGTTCTGTAAAGCCGCAGCGACTAAACAGCGGGCGATATGTAGCAATGCACCCGGCAACTATGCAGATTCCCGGCTCGAGAATAGACCAATCAGCCACATTGCTGTTAAGTGGTTAGCACAACTCATCCGAGCTTCCTTGATGAAACAAAGACACGTGTACATTGACTCATATAAAAAATTGGTCGAGACATCGAATGGGTGAACGTAGGTGATGCGGACGATGAGAGCTATACCGGCACTGTAGTAGAGACAGTTGTCAACGTTTAGAAATTTGCCTAGCGGGTGGGAAGAAACCAGAATGGAAAGTCTAACAAAAAGCCCATGCCCAAAAGCAAGAACAATGTGAACTTGGTTCTCTTGTTCAGTTGAACCTTCCATAGCATAAAAATCGGCATAAAGCCTAACGTCCAGTCACAACAGGCGCTGATAGCTGAGTGAATAACGGAAACTAAGAAAGTTATACGGGGATCAAGGCAGGTGCCACGAGGTGCCCATGGAAACGGTTGCATCCAAAAGTATGAGACGGGGTGGCATTGGAATATCATGGTCAGAAGCAGCGGTAGTGTCACGGTCCAGAAGGCTGCGACGACCCCGATTATGATGCGCCTGTGCACTTTCTGAACGGCAATGCGTAGCAAAAACATGGCGACTGACGTGCGGCTCAACAGTGTCAACGGGACGTATAAGATTTCGCAGAGCCACCAAGAGCGAAGTCCGGTAGACGCTTCGGAAGGCGTCAACCCATATTTGATCATGCCAAGACCCTTGACAACACCAATCAAGCCGGCCGCGGCATACCCTGTGTAGAAGAGCTAATGACAATGTTAAGATGAGCCGAGGTGGAGGAGGGGCGAAGGACACACAATAGCACCCATCATCAGATAGTCGTCGAGTGAAATTTTCCTGATTATCACTATCTTGACCCAGGCCCGGAGGAGGCAAGCTATCCACCCCATAGCCAAAAATACGACGAGAATTAAAAAAAGAGGCTCTGAACGCCCATATCCGCCAGCCATGATTGTTGGATTCTTGATTTGTCGATAATCAGGATAGAACTGCCTCCGAGAAGACTGCACTGGAGTAAAGGAGTCTGAAGTTTTTGTGAAGGAAACGTAGATAGGAAGGTCAGTGGAGGAAGAAGAATAAAAAAGTATAGATTTTGAATGAAGGTGAAACCGAAGGGTAACCATAAGACCGTCTCAATTTTCTTGAGTGACCTTTCCATGTCATTGTAGGAGAAAAAGGGCCGGTGGTAAGTTCTCGGCCTTACCAGATTGCTTCCAAGATGCCCCATCGTACCTTCCTCTTTTGATATCGACTTCATCCTGTCTGGCTTGAGCCGCTGGTGGTGAGACAATGCCTGGCGTGGTGGATTTCTGTCGGCAAAGTGGAAAGAGAACGTCCAGTTAAAGTGCCGATTTTTGCACATAGTAGACGGCCGGAACCGGTAGAGTTGGGAGCGGAAGGATACCAACGAACAGAGCAGAATTGTGCTATTTTGTCATTTCATTTCCAGCACTCTCAGTCCACCCCTTGAAGTTGCTAGCTTCCCTCTGCCCTCCTCTAGAAAGTGTGCCACGATCATGGCAGAAATTTAAGCCTAGTACTCTGTACCACCATCAATTTAGCAAAAGTTTGCCTCAAATATTTTCCTGCTTTTTGTTTACGGTATGTTTAGGGATACCGACGCCAAATGAGGATTTAGGTCTTGGCCCGCTTTTAAAACGGCCGAGTTCCGAATCTAAGATATTTTACGATGCTTCCACATTTATTGTTGTTTGGGGGGTTGGACTGCCATGAGAATTTGGATCCTAACAGAGGCATCTAACGGCACGCCGTTTCGACATATTGCTGTAGCTTCAGCAATTGAGTATTGCGGGCCCAATACAATTAAGAACCCGAGCAGGGCAATATGCTAGTAAGTGGTGAATGAAATATTGGAGACGCGGTGGAGCTTTGGCCTGGGGTGAAAAGCCTTGCAGCTTTGTCAGGATGATGCTCGCAAGGGTAGACATCGACAGAAATCTACACGCGGCTACAGGACATGAGCAAGGACATTTCATGCTAAGAATAACGCATTAGTCATGGGCCCTTCCAACAAAGCATTTCACTTGAACCTTGCTGAGCCGTGTCTTGCCGCTCCAGATGGATTATGTTGTTATTAATACGAGCATATTGGTGGGCCTGACGCCACTAGCAAAAGCAACCCGCATTGTACAATTTCACCATTCAAACCCCCCGATAAAAAATTAGACAAGAGAGTCTTGTTTCCTATATTCTTACCGAAATACTCATTTCTGTTTCGCCTTGAAGATAACGCAATGGCAGCGGCGGACACCACCACAGACCCGATCGGCAGCCAGTCGGTTGTCGAGCTGATCGGCCATACACCTCTTGTTCGGCTTAACAAGATCCCACAGTCACTGGGCATTGTGGCCCAAGTATACGCAAAAGTCGAGCTGTTCAATGCCGGAGGTAGTGTGAAGGACCGTATAGCACTCCGAATGATTGAGGAGGCCGAGAAGAGTGGGCGCATCAAGCCAGGCGACACCTTGATCGAGCCTACTAGTGGAAATACGTATGCCTCTTTTCTTTGAGTTGCTATACAGGGCTGTATCGCTTGCTGACATGTTGCGTCGTGAAGCGGAATCGGCCTTGCCCTTGTCGGTGCTGTTAAGGGATACAAAACAATTATCACACTTCCGGAGAAGATGTCTGCGGAAAAAGTGTCCGTTCTGCGCGCCCTTGGTGCCACGATCATCCGGACGCCGACGCAGGCTGCTTGGGACAGTCCCGAATCGCATATCGGTGTGGCACGGCGCCTACAGAGAGAGATTCCGAATAGCCACATCCTCGACCAGTACACCAATGTCGATAACCCGCAGGCGCACGAATACGGCACGGCAGAGGAAATTTGGGAGCAGACAAAGGGCCGTGTGACGGCCGTTGTTGCAGGAGCTGGCACTGGCGGCACCATATCTGGCATTGCCAAGGGTCTGAAGAAACACAACAGGGAGATCAAGGTGATTGCAGCCGATCCGTTCGGAAGCATTCTTGCTCAGCCAGAGAGCCTCAACTTGGAACAGGCCAACATACCGTACAAGGTTGAGGGCATAGGATATGATTTTGTTCCCGACGTGCTGGACCGCAGTCTGGTGGATAAGTGGTACAAGACATGCGATCAGGAGTCCTTCCTTTACGCTCGCCGCCTCATTGCCGAAGAGGGACTGCTGGTGGGCGGAAGTTCTGGGTCAGCCATTGCCGCTCTTGTGAAGGCGTCTAACGACTTGGGGCTCACTCCAGACGACATGGTGGTTGTCGTCCTACCCGATAGCATTCGCAGCTACCTGTCTAAGTTTGCAGACGACGACTGGTTGGCGGCGAATGACCTTCTTTCAGCAGTGCCAGGCGAGACGGGAATCGCGACCGAGCAGCAGCAGCAGCAGCAACAAAATAAGAGCAAGAGCCAGTCGTGCAACCCATATGGAAGCGACACCGTGAGAGCGTTGCGTCTAAAGCCGGTGACGTCGGTGCTTTCCGACAGCTTTTGCAAGGACGCAATCGAGACCCTGCGCGACAAGGGATTCGATCAGCTACCGGTGCTGTCGCCCGCGGGCGACAAGCTGGTGGGGCTCGTCACCTTGGGCAATCTTCTGTCGCACAGCTCGCACGGCCGACTTCAACCCACCAGTCCTGTCAGCGACGCGATGTTCGACTTTGGCCGTATAAACGAGGTGGTGACTGACCCCAGAGATGTTGTGAGATCGACAAAGGGACAAGCGCGGCGACAGAGGTTCGTCGAGATCACCATGGACACGCCGCTGACAGTCCTCAGCAAGTTCCTGGAGTGGAACAGCTCGGCCGTTGTGACAGAGCAGAGCGGCGACGCAAGGGTGGCCAAGCCCGTGGCTGTAGTCACTAAGGTAGACCTGTTGACGCATGTGATGAAGAAGCTCAAGAACTAGGCGTTATACGAGCGAACGGCTCGCAATGCGACTTGGACGGGTACGAGTTCTGTATTGATATTCAACATATAAGCTGGTGATTTGGATTTGCGTGGAAAGGAAACAGCCACGCTGCTTTTAAATTTTATGTGCAATCCAGCTCCACCATTTGTCCACTCCCGGCCCGTCCCCGATAATGTTGCCCCCTACAACGTCAACGTCAATGTCAAATGCGCGCATCTGCGAGAAGGAGAACTTGTTCGAGCCGTACTCGCCCAGCCAGGCGTCACCCTCGGCCGCCATGTCCACCTCGTCAGCACCTACGCTGCTGTCTAGCAGGCTTTTCTTTCTCGTGGCGCGTATGCGACCGAGCTCGGCCTCCAAATTGCTTTTGACTAGCGGCGCGGGCAGGGCCGTGAACAGGTCGGCCTTGTTGGATGCGATCAGCAAGGGGATTGCCGGAGGGGCCTTGGATGTGCTGCCAGCGCCCATCCGCTTCTGCAGGGAGAGCAGGACGTCGTAGAGGTAGGTTGCAGCAGAAGCCAGTCCGTCTTGGTCGGCCAGTGCACCAGCGTCCACCACATAAACGACAGCCCTGATTTTGGCCTTTGCGCTCGAAGTACCGGAGAACATAGCAAGCGTGGAGGCGCGAAGTTTGCCATGGCCGGGGGTGTCGATTAGTAGGAACTTCTTCGCCGTAGAGCCGGACGCATCGAGGTCTTGGCGGAAGCTGGATGCTCCGTCTTCGGAGACGGCCAGCTCGACAACATTCGGCACCTGTGAGGTGTGGGCGGGTGCAGGCTTGTCGCGGCGCTCCAGGAGGGTGGCAAGAGAGGTCTTTCCCGCACCAGCCGGACCGACAAGGACCACCGACGGAAGGGTGATGTACTGGACAGATCGAGAGAGGTAAAAGTGTAGGAAGACAGGGAAGAGCACAACGATGGCAACGCCGACGATGAAGACGGATGTTGATGGTGTCAGAGCCCACTCCAGGAGGAGCATAGTCCGCTCTTTGATGTCCGTCATTTCGGTCGTGTTCTGCGTTGAGACACGAAGGGAGACGGGGCTGAAGAGAAAAGAACAGTGTCTGCGCAGTGGGGTGAAAAAATGGCCTATTAATACCATTCCAGGTATCTTAGTTTCTGGCCAGCTTGGCATGGCCTGATTTTCCAGTACTCGCGTTGTGGCTGTTCAGCCTTGAGAGGCTAGGGTGATGACTAAATACAAATGTGCACAGACCAATACTCACTCACAGCTGGCCACCCAACCAGATCACTCGACCTTCTTGTCTGGTCCCTTTTTTTGCGCAGTGTTTCGTGTCAGATAGTCAAGCCAGCAGCTTGTAAAGTAAGCCTAAGCAAGAAGATGCAAGGCGTAGCGGCTTCATAGCATCGCCCAATTTCCTATTTTATTCTATTCGACCTCACACAATCCCCCCTTTCCCGCTCTCCCTTCTGTCTTTGACCGTATCTCGCATCCGTCACTTCGCTTCCTGCTCATTGGCATCTGACCTCGCTTCTTCTTTTTCTTGCACCACGACGCAACTTTTCGTTGCCGGGCCGCACATAAAAATATCGATTCCCCGATGCAGTCTCAGAGCAGTTCTGGCAGCACCAGTGCTGCTCCGGCACAGCCGCCCTCGAAGGGCAACGCAGCTACGCCAAAGCTCAACAATGAGCTGGAGCTGGGCGACATGCCTGGCAGCGAGGCTTCCGAACCGGACATTATGAATCTTGCCCGGACAGGCGACATCTCCGGCATGCAGAAGCTGTTCGAGGCAGGCATCTTGGACGCCACCTACACAGACGCAGAAGGCATCACACCCTTACATGTACGTTGTTGCGACTAGACCAAGCCCTGCCCGTCTCCCCATAGCGCTAACTCGACCCAGTGGGCAGCCATTAACAATCAGTACGCCATGTGCAAGTTTCTCCTCGACAGCGGCGCGCCCATCAATCAGAAAGGAGGCGAGTCCGTGGCCACCCCTCTGCAATGGGCCGCCCAGCGCTGCCACTACTACACCGTCCACCTCCTCCTCCAGCATGGCGCCGACCCCCTCATCACCGACTCTCAGGGCTACAATACGTTGCACATCAGCACCTTCAATGGCAACGTTCTGCTGCTCGTGCTTCTGCTGCACCAGGGCATCCCTGTCGACGTCGTTGACGGCTTCGGCCACACCGGCCTCATGTGGTCTGCGTACAAGGGCTTCCCGGCATGCGTTGACCTCTTCTTGCGGTGGGGCGCCAATGTTGAGGCCCAGGACGAGCAGGGCTTCACTGCGCTGCATTGGGCTCTCGTCAAGGGCAGTCCCGGCTGCATCCAGAAACTGATCGAGTATGGCGCAGACCGCTTCGCCAAGACGGCTACGGGCAAGACGCCAGCCATCACGGCGCAGGAGCTCAACACCGTCACGGCGTGGTACAGGGCTCTAAAGGAGAGCGGGTATGACGAGGATGGCAACCCAGAAACGCCCACATTTCCCGGAGCCACTTATTTCTTGAAAGACCGACGCGGCTTCGTCACCAAGTTTCTGTTTCTCTGGCCCTTTGCGATCATCTGGGCTATGATTGCAATGCTTTCTGGCCTGCCTATATATGCCGGTGTACCATTCTCACTCCTCGCCGGCTATGCCATGCAGTGGGTGGCCCAGAAGGTCGTTCAATTTGCGCCCCCCGACATGCGCCAGCTGCAGAAAACACCGTGGCTCTCTGGGATCTTCGCCGGATCTCTGTTTCTTGCTGGTGTGAACTGGTTGCTCAATATCCTACCGGCGACGACCTGGCATGCCAAGACACAAGACGATATGCACTGGATACTAAACCTTTGTTTCGCATTTTTCTACGCTATGACCGCGTATTTCTATGCCGTTTGTATGGTTTCCGATCCGGGCTTTGTGCCCAAGCTCAACGGCATTGCTGAGCAGAAAGTTGTTATCGATAAACTGATCGCGGAGTGGAAGTTTGATGAGTCTAATTTCTGCGTGACTTGCATGATCCGAACGCCATTGCGCAGTAAACATTGTCGTCGTTGCCGGCGTTGTGTGGCAAAGCACGACCAGTAAGCTTCGCATCCTGTGACCTACCTGCAAGACGTTAATCAGAGGCTGACGAGGACCACTTTCCAGCCACTGTCCATGGGTGTACAACTGTGTTGCTGTCAACAACCACAGACAATTCTTTCTCTATCTGATCAGCCTCACCATCGGTATTGTTTCCCATGACTGGGTTATTTATTATTGTAAGCTTCATTTCCCCCTTCTTATTGGCTACCGGTTTCTAACCGAATTTATTTCAAAGACCTTTCTTCGCGATCTGTAGACGCGTCTGATCTGTGCAACATCCTCTCAGCCTCTCTTTGCAAGGTTACCAATGCCGGCGCATTTACTCTTCTTGTCGCCGTCTGGGCGACCCTGCAGTTGTCATGGGTATCTATGCTGTTGTTTGTACAGTTTATTCAGGTTTCGCGCGCCATGACTACATATGAGAACATGTATGGTATAGATCGCCATGCAGCCGGCTCTCTGACTTCGGCATTTACGTCAACAGGTGCACCGCTCAACCCCAACCACCCAGACGCAATGCCGCCTTCGGGTACTACAGGAACGTCTGATAGCAACGGTCGCGGCTCACACGGCCACCATCACCACGGCCATGACCACGGTGGCTTCCTCAAGCAGTGGAGCAGGATATTGGGCGTGGACACATTTATCGAAACTGCGACTGGTCGTGGGGCAGCAACAGGCAAACAGAAGAAGCAGCGCAAAAACCCGTATTCGCGCGGGTGCATAACCAACTGCAAAGATTTTTGGTGTGATCCAGCTCCAGTCTTTGGCCATCGGGAGACCGGCGCTGCGGTGTTGGGCGGCAGAACAATTAACTATACCGAGATGTACGAATCTCCAGCACTAATGGAGGTCTCCAAGGCATGGAAGGGTGGCCAGAGAGGGACTTACGAAGCCGTTGCCGTAGAGGAGGTGTGAGACGATGTCGGAACGGCGTTTCTGGATTTCACCTACAACCTTACATATTTATGATGAGGGCCTTGATATGGTTATAGCTCTCGTGTGTGTTTTTTATTATCATCTTCACGTCAGGTATCACATTTCTATGCTTTGGAAGCATTTGGGATGTATCATTGTTAGTGGGAGTTCGGGCAAAAATAGACCCCAGAGCATATTTTGCTAGCTGTAGCAAATGCAAGAGTTATGACAACTTTAGGCTAAACTTGTTACATCTGTTGTATACAGAGTACTGTCTAGCCATGTAAGATATAATACTTCGGCCATGCGGTTGCTATCATACGTGTGCACGAACACAGCCTCGGGATCCAATCTCGGCACCGAGAATACAGGGGCAATGCAACCATTTTATTGCACCACGGAAATTGCCGCGGTCTCCCAAACGAATGACGCAGGGAATCTATGCTAAGATACACGGAAGAAAGCCTGAAGGTGGCGAATCCATACAACTAGCTAAACCAGACCTCCTTAGCTACGGCATTGCAAACCGCCACTTTGGCACCAGCTTCCAAGAGAACATGAATCCACAACCGCTGCGTGTCGCTGAGGCGATCATTTGTGCTTTTCACTTCTGCAAACATGACTTCCGGTTGAGGCTCTATCCTCCAGAGCAGCAGATCTGGCAGACCACCTGTCCTCTGACGATAATCCTCACTTAGCACTTTACACACCGCTGCTAGGGCATTACCGTTGAAGCAGCGGGCCACCTCCGCAACGTCTTCCAGCTCAAATTCCCAGTTTAGCCCCAAGACACAAGGGCGTCTCTCAACTTGAGAGGTATAGATGCTTGTCACAATCTTTTCTGCTCCGCCATTTGCAATCTGAACAAGCCGTAGATTGATTTCAGAGGCCCGGGTCGCGTAGAATCCGTCGGTGAAGAGGTCGAGCGGGTGTGTTTGATAAGCTGTTTGGAAGACGTCGGGAACATGGAGGAAAAATATGTCGAAGAAGAGATATGCATATAAAGTTCGTATGATGCCTCCTTCGGAGTGAAGGCCCTTCCATCCTTGCTTTCGGTAGCGGTTGAGACACATGGTCTCGACGGTGCACTCCAAACCCTCCCCCGACTCGTCCAGCCATACAGTTTTCCTGTTTCGATTTCGGCTGGCATTTCCTAGCACCCCGCCTCCGGGCTTAATCTGGGTTCCCTCAAAAACGTGTCGCTCTGGGGCGAGCAGTTGGAAATGGCTAAAGTCATGTTGGAGACGGCGGGGAATCCTGAGCCGTATTTCGAGCTTTACAAGGCGCTTTCGCAAATCGTGGTGGTAGATGAGGTGACAATTGGGGTCTTGGAGGGCCTGCTCACACGTTGCTATTGCCTTTCGATACCAGCTTTTCCTTTGTTCTGGTAATTTGCCTATCTCGGCACCGGAATGGGCCGTGCTCATATATTGCTCTTCAAGCAGGGCTCTGCGTTGATACCAAGACCCGCGACGCGCGCTATGAAACAGCCGTTGGCGAAGTAGTTCTTTGAGCAAGGCGTATTCTTCGTTATAACTGTGGAGGCGACCGAGAGCATATGCCGCTTTGTGTGCAATTCGAGTGAACACGTGCACTGAGCAAAACCTTCTGAGATACCCGCCGTCTTCTGGCTTCTGATACCGGCCTAGAGAATTTTGTTCGTCATCTAGCCCTTGTCTCCAGCGATCAGATATTTGGTCGAAGTAGAGAACAACCTTGTTGAACATGTCCGCCGTGGGGGTGCTAGAAGCCATCAGTTCGTCAATTTTGTGTTCTAGCTCTAGTGCTCCTTCAAACTCAAGTAACTGTTGCCGTGATTGAAAAATGTTGCCTGTCCTCGAGACCACATACGTAGCAAAATTTCGCTTTGATATTTTAGCCAGGATGATGGTTGCGAGTGACCTTTCCGTCCACTCTCGCGTTCTGTAAAACACCAAGTGCACACGCTCAAAAAGTTGGAATGTTACGGAAGATACGCGTACACATGGCCCTGTAATGTTTTTAGCTTTCAGGATCAGGCGTCTTTCGAGATCTGACATGCCATTTTCTTGCAATCCAGACTGCTTTTTGTTGACGTCTCCATGCCTTGGCTCTTGCAAGTTATTGCCGTCTCGTGGATTTGTAAATGACAAAGTTGACTGCCGCATACTCATATCAACCAATTCTGACTGCAGCTCGGCTTTCGTCTTTCTCCGTATTTTCAGTTCTTTGGAGACAGCCTTTAGCTCGTCGAGAGAAAGCAGGGACGCCGCTTCGCTGACAGTCGTCACAGAATCTTCAGATGCCTCTAGAAATACGAACGTGCTGTGTTCATTTCTACAACGATTCTGTGGACCAAAGCCACCAGCAGTCGACTGCAGCTTTGCTGAGTTTGGGAATTCATGGGCAGAGAGCGCTCTACACTCTTGCAAAGACGATATCGCCACGCCCATATCAGCAACGTTCAAGGGGTATTGAAGGTTTTGGGTTCTATGCCAGACTGACTGCTTCCGCATAAACAGCCTGACGTATCTTCAAAGCTGTTAGTTGTGTCCAAGTCTCAAATTGGCTCATCGCGACATTACGAACAAATATTGAGCTTCATAATCCAATCCGTTCCAGGATGCGAATACATCCAGTTCTCCAGCGGAGAATAGATGAGACTCTTGCTTCAACACCGTATCAAGGGCCAAATTAAAGGCGTCAATGTAGATCGAGCTTCGGTACATTGGTGAAGGCGTATTGTTGTTTGGAGCTGGACCGTATAAACACTCTCTGAAACATTCATCGGGATTCTCTGTCGCAAAAATTGTTGCGTCGGTTGATCCTCCGTTCCGAGTAAGTAGCTCACCAGCAACAATGCCAAAACCTTTGTCGCCTCTCTCATCCGTATCCCTGTTTAGATCGTAGTGGCATCCGTCCCCAGCATCATCTTTGACCACTTTCTGTTTTTTTGAGGGCCGTTCTTGGTTCAAAGTATTGTCATTGGTGTTGGGAGTTGCGAAACATGACTCGGGCTGTTTTTGAAGGAACCTATCCATGGCCATTGACGAATCTGGTATCATACGGAGTACACACCGGACCGGAAATGACTAGATTTGAAATCGCAGAGTGGGGTATCGTGTTCGCATTTGAAGAGGAAAAAAAACGCGTAGTCACATGACATTTACTTTGTGAGTGGGGTATCTAATCGTAGGGTGCGATTCTTACTCGTATAGCTATAGCAGTCAGTGTCCAGCCGGGATGGCACACCCGAATAGTATCAACATAAAAAAAAAATGTCTGGTGGCATGGAAGAGTCGGTGATATCCCCTGCGTTTACGAGTGATGCTCTTGGTGGGAGGGAAACACCTATGGCAGACGGACTAGTCGAGCCTATGCCTGTGAGTCGTGACCTTTTCTTTGGGGTCGCCTTGAATCTAATCACACTCATGGGCAGCAGTCTCCGGCTCTTCAGCACACCACGCAGAACATCGCATCGTCGCCACGCCCTGTTCGTATGGGAACACCAGCGAGACACGCTACCGCATCAGCAGCCAACGTCGAGCGCAACGAGACGGGCAGTCGTGCGGCATCTGTCCATCCGGAAGCCACTTTCACGATGCCCAACGAAGCCCCGTCAAATGGTGCACCGGTCCGCCAATACATCAACACAAAGTTAACGGGGCCTCTCTTAGAGGGTATGAAGATGATTGCAAAGGAGCAGTAAGTTTAGATCACCGTACCACCACCTCTTCGCCCTCTCGAGGTCATGATATCACGTGCAGGTTTGCCCTCTATCCATGGCTGACTTATCATGGCGCACAGGCCAAGGGATCCCTTGCGCGTGCTTGGAGAGTACCTATTACAAAGATCTAAAGAATTGGAGGGGACGAAGTAGCATTGGGCCGCATCGAAAAGAGACGCAGCAGCAATAGAACGTATCAGTCGGAAGCCCGTATAGAATGAGTGCTTATCACCATAACCCAATGAGTCTAGTCTGTTGGTATGATCACAAAACCGATCACATGTGCTGTAGCATTCATATCTAAATTTGGGTCCCTCGAGCGCGATAAGTTTGACCAGCGACCCGAGTCAGAATACCGTAGTAAAGACATCTATTTTTTTTTTTTTTTTTGCCTTATATGGGACGTGTATGCTCGGTACAAATGGTCGTCTGAACTGAATGGACCCCACATTCCCATAACGCCACGACAAGCTCAAGCCTTTTTCGCCATCCAATCCAATCGGTTGATAGTTGCCTTTTACGCGACAATGGTGCTGGCCGTTGCGCTCTCGTATCTCCAGGTGGGTGGCAGGACACCGACAGTCTTGTAGTAGCGGGCCAGACGGTGGATCCGCGACTCTATCAGAATGAGGCGGAACTTTGAGTCCTTGTCCTTGCGGTTGCGCTCGAGGTGTTTGCGGACAGCAACAGCCTTTACATCATTAGCCATAATATCCATGCAGAAAATATTGGATGCTAATCAGGCGAAACTTAGACCAACCTTCTTAATAAGCATATAAAGATCCTCCGGAATATCGGGAGCCAGGCCTGTACCATCACTCTGTCAGTCTGTGACCAACTAGAGGCATAAAGCTGAACCACACGAGGTGGGAAGAGTCATAAACAAAAGAATACCCGACTGATTGTTATGAACAATGTGCAGGCAGTCGTTTGTTTCTGACCCCTTGGCTATAATTTCGATTTCATTGTCGGAAAAAATCAGTCCATACCGTTGGATTTCAGGATGCGAAGGATTCTGTTGCCTGTGAGCTGTTAGCAAGGGAAACCGGGTCGGCGTGTCGCAACATTGCGGGAGCATCCTTCATACCCGTGACAATCTTGACCTGTGCAATTCCGTGAGAGTCACGAAGAACGACACCAATTTGGGACGGCGTAGCACCCTTCTTCGCAAGCTTGCAGATCTGCTCGACAACCTGGTCGGGGGTCGTTTTCAACCAGGACGGGGCGGTGCGAGAGTAGGGAACTGCTGAAGAGGAAATCCCCTTTCCGTTGCTGTGAAGGCGACCCATTTTGACAATATAAAGACCTTGACAATTTCCGGTGGGAGAGCGTGAAGTTGGCGATACTTTCTTGCTTGAAAAGATGAATAAAAAAACAAACCACTAAAATGAAGCAAGAAAAAAAGGACGCACACTTTGTTCCACTCTTGATTAGGGCCAAGCCGTTGGGCTTAAAAATCCACCGGACAATTATTGTTATTCCGGGCTTATTTATCCGATATCTTCCGGAGCGAAACCGACCGAAGATTTCTTATTTATTAGCTTGAGTTCGATTTTATCTCTTCCGTTTACTTTTTTTGTTCTCTAGAGGCGCAACTGGAAGGTAAGATACACTAATTCCTTTAACCCCCCTTCAACTTGAATTTATGGATTGCATGATGATCACAACCTACTTTTTTTTCTGGTACCTCTTATGTTAGGGTTCTTTGAACCCAATGAATGAAGCGGACTTCTGAACGTCCTTGTGTCTCAATTTGGATTTCCTCTACGCCCATTATATTACGGCTTGCTAACATCACTTTCAAACAATAGGGTCATCTGATTCTGCTGCATCCGCTCTGATGAGTCTTCGAAGTGCGAGATTCAATAATATTCGAATTTATGGATAAATAAAAGAAACCTAGAACACTGTGAAATGAGAACAGAAACAAGATACAATTGAAAATGCGGAAAACGAAATGCGGAATATGTATTTTACACTGGCTCTAGACCTGTTGTCGACACAACCCTGATAATAGCAGCCAGAACTCTTTTAGTACTGCGGAAAATATTTGACGGCATGCCTACTGGTTCAACTTCAATCGGTCCATTTTCGGTGAAGCGGCAGGCTCTGCTGTATCTGCTGTACCGTACGTGGCCAAATAAAAAGGTTCCGGCGCGTGTCAGGTGTCTTGTAACCCGATCTGGCCAGATTACCATGCATCCACCTCGAAATTTTCCTGAGAGAATATTAGCACCGTCATGTGATCGCCAGATGCCTCATCTCTGTGCTTACCTCGGGGAAGTATGTAGCGACAACTGTTCTGTCGGAAAACTTCCTTCCTGCTAAGGCCTTCAGTGCTTTTGTGGCAGATTCCGTGCTGTCAAACTTCACAAAAATCTTCCCAACACCAGGAGAGTGCCTGCCCCCACTGGCTGGCCTAGGCACCTTGAGGCCCAGTACTGAGCCGAATTTGACACATTCGTCTGTCACATCCTCGCATATATCTGCATGGCGGTTAGTTGTGCCACCGAATATCGGTTTCGTATTGAGGACCTGCCACTCCTTACCCTCGTAGTCATCATTATTGACCAATTCCTCAGCAGTGACCATGTTAAGGAGTTGGACAACGCAACTGACATCAGATGCTTCCTGAGATATAGTACCAGCAAGCATGGACATGGCGTTCACACCCATTTCGACACTAGTGACTTGGGTGATGCCGATGCTCGCCTTCTTTACTTTCAACTTTCTATCGCCGAGGTCCATTCCGTTCAGGCCCTGAATGGCAACGTCTGTTGATTGTGGTTCAGTGTATTCACAAAAAGCAATACCCTGTACATATTAGCTGCCGCGCTCTTGGCTTTTCATTCTTTCGGAGAAACAACTTACCCGCGACTCCTCGGTACTTCTGTCTTTTAATAAGACAAAGGCTCTGAGCTCGCCAAAAGAAACCAAGAGTTCAGTAACCTGTTCATCGGAGAGATAAGAAGGGATGTTGGTGATAGCGATCTTAAATGGTGTGTCGATGACAACGTTTGACACCACGCCTGGCTGGTAAACACTGTAGTCTACAACTGCTGGGACGATGTAGTCTTTCGGCCTCTGAATAGAGAGTCCACCCTGACCTCTTCCTTGGACATCCTCAGCTTCAATGGCTATGCCATCCAGTGCCAGAGCCACTGTTGCGTCGATTGGCTCTTTGAACTCCACCATAGCAAATGAGCCGTCAGAAGAAATTTGAGATAGGGTGCAGGGGTCCGAATCATCAATGACATTGAGGCCGTTCAGCTGCAAATTGAAAAAGGATATCAACGCCTCGTCCGTAACCGATGGTGGAAGATTTGAAACCACGAGTCTCTTCGATTGACGAGAGTTCGATGGTTTGAGCACAGAGGTGGTAGCCTGCATCGTTGTGGGTTGAGATATGAAGGCCGCAATCTTGGTAGGGTCTGCCGTCTGCTGTCGGGGAGCGCCTGGCAGGGGGAACATTCCTGATAGCTTCGCCTGTTCGGCAGTGACATTCTCATATCCAGGAGGCTTTATGTCCCACTGCGTGAGGCGACGCTTCCGTTCGAGGACAGACGTCACGTCAGTGAGGTCTGGGGTAGATCCTCTTTTCTTTGAAGGTGGGGAGGGACTCCGCCTCCTTTCGCGATCTCGGTCAAAGTCTCTGTCTCGTTCCCTGCGGCCGCCGCGAGGTCGAGTGTCGTGTGCGTCACGCTGCGATTGACGATCATCATCCCGTCGCACCTCTCGCCTACTACCGCGGTCCCGTTCTCGTTCTCTGTCGCGATCCCATGGTTCCCGGTCACGCCTATCTCTACCAGAGTAGCGGTCTTCCCGCTCTCTGTCTCTGTGGCTGCGAGAGGAAGAATAACTATCGGCTTCTGCATCTCGGCGTGAACCTCTCCCTCCCCTATAGTCGGCAGGTGAACGTGAGCGTCTTCGGTTGCGCTCGCTTCGATCACGTTCACCACGGTCGCCGCGGTCGCCACGATCGCCACGGTCGTTTCGATCTGTTCTGGTGAGCTGTAACAGGATATGTTAGCAAGGCATTGGATAAAATTGGGCAGTTTGTCTCGTACCTGATGGTTCCGAGAGCTGCCTTGCCGCCCCCCCTCTGTTTTATCGTAGTCAGAATCATACTGTAAAAGATAAGCCATTTGTCAACAGACCTCTGGAATAATTGTCGCCGTCCATATTAACTACCGGTCGATCGTTTTGTTTGTGCTTTTTGTTGTTTATTGGTTTGGAAACTCGTGGTACAAGATGCACGTTGTTATGGTTTTGGTGAGGCCCGGAATTTTTTTATTATGTTCGTTTCGAGCTAGCTATCTTTGGTCTAGCACGGTCAATAACACCCCCTTACGAGAAAGCTCAGCCTTTATCATATTATTAGCTGCAAACATTCTTTCACAACATTTTGGCTATTGCGATGGCGGAAACATCTGTATCCAAGTGGCAGGAATTTCCGATCAGCTTGGATGAGCTATGCATTGATACGACTTTGCGTTGCGGACAGTCATTCCGTTGGAAAAATATCGATGATGAGTGGTGAGCTCTCACAGTCCACTTTCCAGAATGCGGGCTTACAAAACCAGGCACTGTTCTCTTCATGGTCGCATTGTCTCGTTAAAACAAGACTCCAAGAATCTGTCTTTCCAAATTACCTGGCCAGATGCACATGTGGCTGCGGACTCTTGGAGTAGCATATGGCCAGACGATACGGTCGATTTCATTAAAAACTACTTCAACCTCCAGCTCAACCTTAGCGCTCTCTACGAGAAATGGTCACGGGATGATATTAATTTTCGGGTGAAGGCGCCACGTTTCAGCGGTGTCCGCATCCTCAACCAAGATGCCTGGGAAACTCTTGTGTGCTTTATCTGTAGCAGCAACAATAACATATCTAGGATATCGCAGATGGCGCAAAAACTGTGCATGCACTATGGGCAGTTCATAGGTAGTGTTGGCGGGGAGAATTTTTACGACTTTCCTCGCCCACAGGAATTGGCAGCTCCAGGCGTTGAGAAGCACCTAAGACAACTCGGCTTTGGCTATAGAGCAAAATATATTGCCGCAACAGCCAGATGCATCGCTACGGAAAAACCACCCAACTGGCTCACTGGCCTACGGAATGTGGACTGTCCACAATGGCCAAGAGCACAATTGACTGTTCACAACAACTCCACGTACAAAGAAGCCCACGATAATCTTCTTCTTCTGAGTGGAGTTGGACCAAAAGTTGCAGATTGTGTCTGTTTGATGGGGCTAGGATGGAGCGAAGCAGTTCCCGTGGACACTCACATGTGGCAAATCGCTGCTCGCGACTACAAGTTTAGGGGTACGAAATCCAAGACCCTATCATTGGCTTTGTATCATGATATCGGAAATTTTTTCAGGGGAATTTGGGGCAAGCATGCAGGTTGGGCACAGTCCGTTCTCTTCACAGCGAATCTGAGGGCATTTTCAGACCGTCTTGAGACATCACCACCTGAAGGGTACACCACAAATCCAGGTGCGACAAGAAGCAAAAAGAGAAAGTTAAATATACATCCCGAGGAAAGTAGCAAGCCGGATGGTGGATCTATGGTTGGCAAAAGAAGGAGATAGAAACGCACATATAGAGCTACAGCAATACAATGGATGCTTCGACAAGGCCGCTGCTAAGGTTAATACAGGAGAGCGTCACGTGGTGAACTTACATAATCGGACGTAGTGTCTTCGTAAAATTAAGATACGATAATTAACGTCTTACGTGATCTCTGTCCTGGCAAATTTTTGAGAGTCGCGACGCTACAAACAAACTGAGCCTGTCAACTTTTGCCACCTTACCTTTGCCGATGGATTGATGCCAATCTAATTAAGATGTCGGACTCTGATTTCGAACAAATCCAGAAGCTGCAGCAGCAGCGAAACGCTGCTGCTGCTGTGAAAAAAGGGGTGCGATCGATGGACTCCAGTCAACGCGCCGGCGACTCAACCATGGCCAGGCTAGATGAAGTTTTTGACACGGATCTATATGACCGTAAGGGCGACGACAAGTTTTCGGGGTATCTTCGGACCCTTCCCGGCAATGAAATGGGCGATGAAGAGATGGAGGAAGTTGACACCTCGCGACGCCTTGTCGGTCAGTATACAGCGACACGAGCTCAAATCGACGAGTTTGCCCTCGGCAATGGGGTGGAGGAGGAAGATCTCCTCACAGGAAAAGGTGAGCGAGGGAACCGGATAACCGATCGGGAAACCGAATACCAGAAACGCCGGTTTGATCGGGCCTTAACGCCTACTCGGGCGGACCCCTTCGCTGCCAATCGTCACACCGGCGCTGCCACTGAAGGAGAAAGCTATCGGGATGTTATGGAGCGAAGGGAGATCGAGAGAGAAGAGGAACGCGTTCGTCGAGCCATCAAGAAGAGAACTGATGAAGGAACAAACGAGAATGCCAACGAACATCAAGCGAGCCTCGGGTACATTAGCAAAGAGAACGAAGACGCCGGGCCAACAGACGGCGCGATTGGTCGGAAACGCAAGAAGAGATGGGATGTGGCTGTACCGGTGGCCTTGGAGGATAGCCCACAACCCGAAGGCAAGAAAAGGTCGCGGTGGGATCAAGCTCCTGCCATATCTGGGCCTGGTAGCGAAGCGCCTAAGAAGCGATCACGCTGGGATCAGGCTCCATCTGCAACACCAGTCGGTAGCCAGGGCCTCGTCACTCCTGCACATCCATCACAACAAGTCGCAGGCACAGTTTCTATCAGTTTTGGCAACGACTTGTCCATGCGCAACGCTCCTGTTAGCGACGAAGAGCTTGACATGATGCTTCCAGGGCTAGAAGATGGTTACAAGGTTCTTGACCCTCCGCCTGGCTATGCACCCATCCGTGCTCCATCGCACAAGCTGCAGCAAACACCGGCGCCAGCAACCGGATTTGTGATGCAGGATCCTGACAGTGGACGGATGGCTGGCCAGCCAATGACAAAGGCGATACCCGGAATGTGGGACTTGCAGTTTTTGAAACCTGAAGATGTCACTTACTTTGGCAAGCTATCGGATGGGGCTGATGAGGATACCCTCAGTGTGGAGGAACTCAAGGAGAGAAAAATCATGCGACTGCTCCTCAAAGTGAAGAATGGAACTCCGCCAATGCGAAAGACGGCCCTTCGTCAACTAACCGACAATGCACGAAACTTTGGTGCCGGCCCGTTATTCAACCAAATTCTACCGCTCCTGATGGAAAAGAGTCTCGAAGATCAGGAACGTCACCTGCTTGTAAAGGTGATCGATCGGATTCTTTACAAGCTAGATGATATGGTCCGGCCTTTCGTGCACAAGATTCTTGTTGTCATTGAGCCTCTTCTCATTGACCAAGACTACTATGCTCGAGTCGAAGGCAGTGAGATCATCTCCAATCTCAGCAAAGCAGCAGGCTTGGCAACCATGATCAGTACAATGAGGCCAGATATTGATCATGTCGACGAGTATGTGCGAAACACGACCGCGCGGGCGTTTGCTGTCGTTGCATCTGCCCTAGGCATTCCCGCACTTCTTCCTTTCCTCCAGGCCGTTTGTCGAAGCAAGAAGTCATGGCAAGCGCGCCACACGGGCGTAAAGATCGTGCAGCAAATACCCATCCTCATGGGCTGTGCCATTCTCCCATATCTCAAGCGACTTGTCGACTGCATTGCACCGTGTCTCAACGACGAACAAACCAAGGTTAGGACTGTCACCAGCTTAGCCATCGCTGCGTTGGCTGAGGCGTCGAACCCATACGGCATTGAGAGTTTCGATGACATCCTCAATCCTCTGTGGACGGGTGCCCGGAAGCAGCGGGGCAAGGGTCTTGCAGGGTTTCTGAAAGCTGTCGGCTACATCATCCCGCTCATGGACGAGGAATACGCCAACTACTACACCAGCCAAATTATGGAGATCCTGTTGCGCGAGTTTTCGTCTCCCGACGAAGAGATGAAGAAGGTGGTCCTCAAGGTGGTATCCCAATGTGCGAGCACGGAGGGGGTTACGGCTGGCTACCTTAAGGAACATGTTTTGGACGAATTCTTCAAAGGATTTTGGGTACGCCGCATGGCCCTGGATAAGCGAAACTACCGGCAGGTTGTTGAGACGACTGTCGATATTGGCCAGAAGGTTGGCGTGAGCGAGATTCTGGAGAGAATTGTTGTGAACCTTAAGGATGAAAGCGAAGCATATCGCAAGATGACCGTGGAGACTGTGGAGAAACTAGTTTCTTCTCTTGGCGCTGCTGATATTGGTGAACGCCTAGAGGAAAGGCTGGTTGACGGTATACTGCACGCCTTCCAGGAACAATCGGTAGAGGACGTCGTCATGCTCAACGGTTTCGGCTCTGTCGTCAACGCCCTCGGCACACGTTGCAAACCCTACTTACCTCAAATTGTTAGCACTATACTCTGGCGTTTAAACAACAAGTCGGCAACGGTGCGGCAGCAAGCGGCTGACCTGATCTCACGAATTGCGATGGTAATGAAACAGTGCGGCGAAGACGCCCTCATGGGCAAACTCGGCATTGTTTTGTATGAATATCTGGGCGAGGAGTATCCAGACGTCCTAGGTTCAATTTTGGGCGCACTTCGATCCATTGTCACTGTGGTCGGCATCAGCCAAATGCAACCTCCAATCAAGGACCTGCTACCAAGACTGACACCTATCCTCCGAAACCGGCACGAAAAAGTGCAGGAGAACACGATTGACCTCGTGGGTCGCATTGCCGACCGAGGACCAGAAAGTGTCAATGCACGGGAGTGGATGCGGATCTGCTTCGAGCTGCTGGACATGCTGAAGGCCCACAAGAAGGGCATTCGTCGAGCCGCAAATAATACTTTTGGTTTTATTGCAAAGGCAATTGGGCCGCAGGACGTTCTCGCAACACTCCTGAACAACCTACGCGTTCAAGAGCGCCAATCTCGCGTTAACACTGCCGTGGCTATTGGCATTGTTGCTGAGACTTGTGCGCCTTTTACCGTTCTCCCAGCACTAATGAATGAGTACCGTGTCCCTGAGCTAAATGTGCAGAACGGCGTTCTGAAGTCACTTTCATTCCTGTTCGAGTACATTGGCGAGATGGCAAAGGATTACGTGTATGCCGTGACGCCCTTGCTTGAAGATGCGCTTATCGACCGCGATCAGGTCCACCGACAGACCGCAGCATCTGTTGTCAAGCACATTGCTCTTGGCGTCGTTGGCCTTGGCTGCGAGGATGCCATGGTCCACCTGCTAAATCTCCTTTACCCGAATCTGTTTGAGACAAGCCCGCATGTCATTGATAGAATTGTGGAGGCAATTGAGGCAATCCGTGTGGCCGTGGGACCTGGCCTGGTGCTGAACTATGTTTGGGCTGGCCTATTCCATCCAGCACGGAAGGTGAGAACGATATACTGGAGGGTTCTGTCCGATTGCTATATCGGAGCTGCTGATTCGATGGTTCCCTACTACCCCGACTTGGAAGAGGAGAAGGTGGACAGGCCCGAGCTGGCTGTGATGCTCTAGTGAGTGATACACGTTTCATTCCGAGAAGGCGTGCGTTTTCATTATTCTCATTGTTTTTGCCCATCTGTACTCAATATCCTGATTTAATTAGGCCTTTTTATTTGTTTTTCTTTCTGTTGATGAGGGACATGGTGGAGAACGGAGATGTTAAAGCGTGTATGTGTGTGGAAATACAATCATAGAACACTTATCTTCCTTGCTGTGTCGAGTATCAGTTGATTAATGAAGTGAACACATTTGTGAATATTTCGGCTGTGTTTACTTGAATCCAGTGAGGTCGTTCCGTTTATTAGCCGACTAAACGCGAAAAAGCACTAGAACTTTCCACAAGCCATTACATTACGGTTGCATACCCTTTAAGTACACGCTGCCGATCTAATGAAAAGCATGTATTTTATCTTAACATAGACTGCGTGCCGAAGCAATACAAGGCATCAACGTTAAAGAAAGCTTCATATATCAAATCCAGGAAGTTGAAAGCCAAGGCACATTAACGCCAGAACTGCGATCAATCTTTCATGCATTAATTATGCATGACAACCTTTGCGTGTGGATTTGGTCTTATTTATGGCTCATAAACAAATTCGCCTTTGTTGAAAGGCTACTTCCATGCTCGTCTTTTCGTTGCGCCTATCTTTCAGCACACCCGGCTTCTCGCCCCCGCAATTACTATTGTTGAATATGCCACGAAGCGTAACCCTTTGACAGGGGCAGCTATTTGACACCTAGAAGATAAATGCGAGATATACAAACAAACATGACAAGAAAATAACGGGGAAAAAATCATTCCTGCAGATGCTTCCTCTATCCGAGAGTGAGAGCTCGTCAGCAACTGTCTATGAAAGGGGTCCAATAACGGCCCCCTCCTCTTGCGAAAACCGAAGGTATGTTGAAACCGTACGCCTGTGCTACCATCAATTCCTCCCATGGTCATGAGCATTACAACTGCCTCCTTTTTTCTTTCAAAAAAAAAAGGCATTAAAAAATTAGCCAGACTCTTTTCAAGTAAAAGGGGGAATATGTAAGAAAGAAGTTGATTCTTTCTTAAAAGTCCTCCCAGCTGAGGCATGTGCTGTGCTCAGCCCCTCACTGCAATGAATTTCAACTCTTAGAACTTGAGCGCCTTCGGCTTCTCCCAGCTAAAGCTCTGGTTGGTGCCGAAATGGCCATTCTTGGCCGTCTGGAAGTAGATGGGCTTCGCCAGGTCCAATTCCTTGACAATTACGCCAGGGCGCATGTCAAAGTTGTTGCGGATGATTTCAACAAGCTCATCAGATGTCTTCTCAGACGTGCCGTATGTCTCGACAAACAGCGAGAGTGGCTCAGCCACACCGATGGCGTACGAAAGCTGAACCAGAGCCCGGCGGGCCAAGCCTGCAGCAACCAGGGACTTTGCAATCCAGCGACCGAGGTAGGCAGCTGACCGGTCCACCTTGGAGAAGTCCTTTCCAGAGAAAGCACCACCACCGTGGGCACCCCAACCGCCGTAGGTGTCGACGATGATCTTCCGGCCGGTCAGGCCAGCATCACCCTGGGGGCCACCAATAATAAACAAGCCAGAGGGCTGGATCTAAACTGAGTGTTAGTAGATCGGAGTAGTCAAGGAAAACGCCAATCGTACATGGTAGATCGTCTCATCGTCCAGGTATTGAGCTGGAACGACCTTCTTGACAATCTTCTCCTTAATCTCAGAGCGCAGCTTCTCTGTGGTAATCTCCTCGCTGTGTTGTGCTGATACGACAACAGTGTGGACGCGCTGGGGAACAACAGCACCGTTATCATGTTTGTATTCGATAGTCACCTGGGTCTTCGTGTCGGGGCGCAACCATGGTAGAGTGCCGTCGCGGCGAGCAGCAGACATCGCCGCATTGAGACGATGGGCCAGCAGTAGAGTGAGGGGGAACAGCTCCGGAGTCTCGTCGGTGGCATAGCCAAACATAATACCCTGGTCGCCTGCGCCAAGCTCCTCCAAAGCCTTCTCGTAGTGTAGACCCTGAGCAATATCGGGAGATTGCTCCTCGATGGCGACAAGAAGATTTAGAGTCTTGTAATCGAATCCCTTAGACGAGTCGTCATAGCCAATGTCCTTTACAGCATCGCGGACGACCTTCTGGTAGTCAAGACGTGTCTTCGTGGTGATTTCACCGAAGACCATGATCATTCCCGTCTTAGTAGCTGTCTCGCAGGCCACCTTAGAAAGAGGGTCGTCCTTTAAGCAGGCATCAAGAACAGCATCCGAGACCTGGTCGGCAATCTTGTCCGGGTGGCCTTCACCGACAGACTCGGACTAAGTGCATACGTGTTAGGTGACCAGTCAACACTATTTCAGTTCCCCATGCCAAGATATTTTATTGCGAGACAAATCTTACAGTGAATAAGAATGTTCCGGTCTTGTGTGTCTGCCATGCCGGTAGGCTGGAAGTACCATTGGCGGAAGTCATTTTTTGAAAGGGGGGGGGGGGGGGGGTTTGCGTCGGGAAACGAGCGATCTCGGAAGGTAAGAGAGGTCCCAATGGGTGCGAGCACAACAGGCAAAGACTGGAAACGAAGCATATTATCAGTGATGAAAGCCAAAGGACGTCAGAGAGTGATTGAACTTACGGGGAGAGGAAGCACGGAAGGTGAGATAGCGAAGAGGATGGAAAGGGAAAGAAATGAAGAGCGATGAGGGGTCTTTCAAAGAATATTTTTAAAGTGGGTGTATTCGCAATCGCACGTGGGTGGCTAGCATATATTAGTCATCTAAACTACCGCTCACAAAGGTTGCAGCCAATCACAACCTAATACATCGCGTCGTTGCGGCATTCTCCCGATTTCAGAAACAGCCGAAATTATGGTTATACGTATCCTTAACGCAGATCTCTGTTGTCTGGAAGATGAAGCTATTTGAAAGCGATCTCTGAGAAGAGGTCGTAGGAACCTCCTTTTTTTTTCTGAATAGTTACAATGGTTTAATAACTGACATGGCGACAAATCAACAATGGCGTAAACGGGGATTTGGCTACATAATCAATATTTTTTCAGCAGCCCCGTAGCAGTCTTTCCACCTACGTTCAATACGCCTGTATTCGATGCGGTATAATAGTATAATACGCAGCAACAAACAAAGCATCAAAAGTCGTTGGTTGAAGGGAGCAACGAAGGGAAATTACGGGACACGACGCTTTCACGTACGTACTCGTAAACGACTAACCATTATCTCAACGCTAAAAAGGCGGCAGCGAGTAAGTGCTCTTATTTAGAGCATATGACAGCGGGGATTTTACGGGGCCAGTTTTGCATCATGTGAGACGACAAAATTAAAATGAAAATTACCAGGTACATATGGATACACGAGTATCGGGATATTAAGGAATACAGGTTCAACTACAAGACTTCACATATTGAGTGAAGTCTTTTACATCAGTGCTCTACTTTTCAAAATCAAACAGTGCGGCATGCTAGGTCGATCATGATCTGGCCACACATTCGAAAATTTAGAAGGAGACATCACCTGTGAAGTTGTGCTTCGTAAAGCCACTATTACTAGGTGCTATTTAAGAGCGCCGTACAATACTATAGTCGGCGTTAGTATTATTAACCTAAGAAACATCTGCTCGCTCCTAGGAGTATAAAATGCGGATAGTGAATGTACGCTAATCAGCAACTCGTAAAACAAAAGGTCAAACATGATGACAAGCTCGCAAATGAACATCCGATAACAGAGAACCCCCAATCAGAAAGACGTTGATATAGTAAGATATCTTACCTCCGATATACTGCTTGAGACCCGGGCGTACAACGCCCGGGCACCAGTCTTTTATGTGTTTTTTTTAGCACTAGTCAAAAGCAGCATAGGCAGGGAATATCGATTTCTACGCCGACCACCCAGTGCCCCGGAGCTCTGCGTTCTATTTTGAAATTAGGCTTGACAGACATCATGTGAACTCATGCTACTGGAATGTGGGATAAAATAGCTACGACGGGCTGTCTACCTCAGCGCCTCGTTAACTGATCCAAGATACGGCGACCTTTACCAATGAGTGCATATGGTTGTCGTGAAGTGATCACACATAGCTTCATTTTCTGCGCCGCAAATCACTTGCAGCCAGGGTATATATATAATAAGTTACTAAACGGGAACACATGCTCCAAAGCGCGAGACCGTGAACTATACAGGTGAATATGCGTCAGCTTAGTTCATGCTTGCATTTCGTGTGATACGCTAATTGTTGTAGATATGTCATGAATAATGCGGAGGAGGTTGAAAGGCTGTGCCTTCTTCGGAGTCTAAGTTCGCCTACGCAATACAGTATAAGGGCTAAAAAGCCTCCGAGAGACAATTCAGCACGACTGAAATATGTCATTAGCTATGATGCTATATTAAGACTCGCGGTACTCAATACCAGTAGCAGAACAGATACTATAAATTTCAACAGAATACATAAACGGGCGAGGATGTTCGATCGATAGAGCATTTTACGTTATGGCCCAGCGCCACGCCATGCGATCATGTCTCCAAACGAAATTACCATCGCCAATAACTTCGACCGATTCATTGAAATATTCTACATCAATAATAGCTGCCTGTAGGATATTATACTATAGGGAGGTAGACCGCTCTCTGTATCTTCTACAGTTCATGGTGGGTGTGTTGACTTCAATATTATTTATTCTTACTGAAATCCCGAAACTCACAACCATTATTTAAGGCTCGACTTCTTTTCAACTTTCCTTTTTGCCTCTTACAGAAAGCAGAATCATCGAAATGCGTGCGCGAGATAATGGCAAAAAGTTATTTAGGCGGCACCATATCGTATACAACCAATTTTAGTTACTGTTTTTCTTTTTTGCCTTAAGGATTATGATTCTAGAGCGACTTGTTCAGGCACGTAAAGCATGCATCACATGCATCGATATACCATAAGGTATCTTACATATAGGACTCATACAAGACTTTATTGTCCGTATTGAAACCAGGACTTATTGAGCGGACTGGAACACGGAGTACAATATAGCAAGCCTGAGACTCAAAACTGATTCCACGGTGATATGATGGGGGGAGAGGAGTATGATGGATCAGCAATAAACAATGCTCGTTTCTAAGGCCGTAGCTAACTGTTTGGGCATATCATGTCGCCAAGTGCAGGACTTGCACCATGGCAGTATACAGGTGCGGTGTGCGTAGGACACGAGAAATAGCATTTTAGTGTATGGTAGCGGGTGGCACTACAAAGTGGTCAAGTCGGGAGTCTACGCCCAAAATGCACAGTGCTCGTACGATATCGTACTCTCAGGCACGAGGGATTGTGATTTGAACATGGTGTGGAAATATGGTATTATTATGGAAGAAAGGCTGGCACAGTCCGGCCGAGACATGGCCGTTGCAATCTCCCGACCTCCCTGAGTTGCTAGTCACATCTGACACTTGCCGTTTTTGTTTCAAGCAGCAACAGCTAAGATTTCTTACAAACAAACACACTCCCCTCCGGCCGTCCCGTTTCTCCCGTTCTTTCTCCGCTATGAGTACATCTCGCTTAGCCCTAGGATGGAATGGGGAAATGGCAATTCCCGTACGACGTACGACGTACCCACCAGCTATGAAATGACAGCAGGGACCCGGTATGAAGACAATCTACAAAGGGCTCCGTAAAACAAAGCGTACTAGCTTGTGTGGATGAACCAGAGATGCAGCGACTTCAAAACAAGGTAAAGCCTGTTAGAAAACAGCACTGCCCATCCACCTTGTTTGATTGGCACTGCGATTTTCGCTACTACCTTGGCCGCAGTAGCGTAAATTTAGGTCGATCACTAAGGCTTTGCGGAGAGACCCACTCACCTGCACCGGCAAGGGAAAAGCAACAGTACACACCGTACTCGACACGGAATGATCTACATCTGGAGTACAAAGTACCTGCCTGGTCGAAGTACAAACATACCGGTGGCGCGAGCCTTCCTGTAACAAATAACAACGCGACACAATGAGTGATACAACCCTAATTGGACCAGCCAGCTGGTTTAGGACAGAAAGCGCAACTTTTGCTGCAACAGAGAACCTCCCGAAAACGTGTCTAGATTGCCTTCGCGCACGACGCACGAGTACGTAGCACGCCGTACATCGTAGCGCAAACGTCAAGTCAATTGAAATGTCAAAAAGAAGGATGCAGCGGCAAGAGCCGAGCGTCGTAGTTCGTAAATTAAACATGGCACGTCGTACTGGCGGGATGTTGTTTATGCGTTCTGTATTATCGAACCGCATACTATGTACATAGTACGCCGCGGTCCCTTTCTTACATTTGCAGCCCTAACAACAACGGAGCTCTTGTGTGTTGCTTTGCCGCCTTTTGCTCTGTTAGATCTGAGATGTTCACGCATTGAGAAGGTCGTAAACGTAAAGGATGGGAAGGGCGCGACCATGGCTTCGGGAAAACGACGGCATTATCTCGCTTTAATTTGAAACACAAGGCTTAAAAGTAAGGCTGTTATAGCCCGTCGTTAGGTTTGGGGGGCAGGAAGCAAGAGCAGAGAGGGATCGTCTCAAGGAGAGAAGTACCGGTGAACTACTTCGCACATGGCCACCAAATTTTAAGCCCCTTGTCAGTAAGATACGAGCGACAACTAGTAGACTCTGCGTGCGATGGATGGATGAGACACGGTGTCGTGTGAGGGTTTGAAGGGTGTACACATCTTCCGATGTATCTTACGCGTAAGATATGATTGTGTACGAGCACTGTTCGTATCTTGCAATCGTCCAACTCAGCAGCTATTCTGGGGTTAGCGTTTAGCTCTCCTTTCCCGTTTTTACACTCTTGCCTGGAAAACCCGGAAGCACACGGCTCTTCTCTCCGTGGTAGAGCTGGGCTCATGGTGAGACGCACCCCTGTTGACGCATCTTACGCACAGAGCTCAGTGGCTCACAGCCCAGGAATAGTGGGCCTGTGCGTGGAGAGAGACCCGCTTGCCTCTCCTTACAAATTTCCCTCAACTCTGGCGAGCACTTTGACTAAATATGCCTGGACGTAGGAGAGAGAGCCAGCCAATGATGGCGTCTTCTACTCCGGGGTGTACTGTGTGGAATGTGAATTTCCTCGACTGCACTACCTAAGTAGTACTCTTCAGCCCAACCAGAAATGTTACCGACATGTATTTTATCTTGCCGGTGTAAACAAGATACGGTTGTGTGTACTCGGAGTAAGAGACCTGCATGCTACGTACTAGTACTAACATCTCCTTGCGGCCAGAAATCGGGCACTGCCGGCCGTGATCGTCGTCGAAGCTGGATGCAGCCGAGATTTGTTGCCCACCACCACCACCTTTGTTCATGAGAAAACGAAGGATGGGACCAGGGATAGCGCTCTTCTATTCCCTTTACGTCTTGCCCATTAACCGTTTAGGAGGAGATTGGCAGTCATTTTGACAAGTCTGGCCGCCTAAGACCGCTTTGGTCCTCCCTTGCATGTTAAGATACAAATTTGCATGTTACCCCCAAAAAGTACCCTTCTCGGGGTAATTATGACAGGCTGGGTTTGCATCTTTTTTTCTTTCCTTTTCTCATCACATAGGACTCCGTTGGCAAACAAGGTGGCCTGGCATCAGCCTTACAGTAGTCTGTCCATGATGCATGAGTTTGTCGTCGTATCCAGCGCCTCCCCGGGCTTTATCCAAGGGGTAGCTCGCCCGATTTCGTCGCTTTCTCGTTCGTATTTCGGCAGTACTCTGACCAACGCGGGATGAGATTCGACGTACTCGTACTCCGTAGAGACATATCGGCAACCAAAACATTGGAGGTTAACCTAGATCGGCCCAGTTTCAGTTGCATGGTTTGGGACCTTGTGGTCTTGGCTGGAAGTGGCTGGTAAGATGGATAAGCTGGTCCGTGCCGTCCAAGAAGTTGCCCTTATTTCGCTCTCATGCTTGGCTGTACGGATATGGGTATAGCTTACCATTTATGTTGATAAAGCAAGGAGCCGCACTAGAGACGGACGGGAACAGGAAAATCTTCTCGCTTGCAGGCATGCATGTGTTCATCAAACGAGAGGAGCCTTTTTGACAGGAGATGGAGGAAAGAGAAACGTGACCCAGGAACGGCTACGCGTGTGGAGCATCAGGCGCTAAATTGTGGTCGGCGACAGGATTGGGTTGTGAACGAGTTGGCCCACACACCCGCCAAAAGGGGAAAGGAGCGGTGGAATAAGCATTCCTATTCTGTCCTTCTTCTGGTGGCCGGTATTCGGGAGTAATTGTATTTCATTCATCTGGTTTGGTCGGCGACCTCCATCGGCATTGATCCCGGAAACCTACTTCGCTCACCTGGGTTTCACTGGACACAAACCCCTGTGTATGTGCCCCTCTTTACTCTTACGGAGCATTTGCATCTTGCCAAGCGCCATGTACGGGTTCTTGCCTTGTACGGGCGACAGGAGCTAAGCATTACGAGTATATCCCCAATTGGGAACGTGTCATATCCCTTATTCTGGACTCAGCATTTGCACCGCTATTTCTTGCGCCTCAGCTGGCCATTTTTGCACTGGTGGCAACACACCAACCATGATCGCTGCAAGTACCGAAGCCATTGAGGTGTTAGTGCAGCGCGACGGAGGATCATCTTAGAAAGGCCCAGTTTGGTTGGTACCTCTTTTTTTTTTTTCGCCTAGTATGACGACACCAGACTTATCCCTTTCTCCCTCCCTCCAAATTTCCCCACTCCCCGTTTGCTTTTGTTTCTGCTCATGCTACGAGTGAGTGCATTACAAGAGACAGTATGAGGCGACTAAGCCAATGGCCAATGACCCTCCACTAGTGGATTTGAGCGGGTTCGCAACTGAAGCCGCTGCAGGCGACAAGTGAGATGAATGAGCCATACGAACAGCCGTACTCCTGTGGCTATGCCAAACTGAACCTGCCGGACGGAGCACGATACTCGCGCTACTGCTATTGACATTGATTGGATTGAGGCTGCCTGGGGTCGGAAGACTGGACATTTGAGCTCAGCTTATCTCTTTGGGGGGCAATCGCCTACCTATTTTTATTATTTCGCCTTTTCCCCGTTGACCTTTCTCCATTTCTCGCAACCCCATGCATGTATCGTAAGGAAGGAGATGAAATGCTTTCTTCCTTTCTTGTGGGGGCCTTTTTAAAGCCGTTTCCGATCTATGGGTATGTGTCTTCCCCCCTCCCCCTCAAATATGTGGTTGTTTTGTCCATTGCCTTCTCTGACTGGCGGTACCAATGCATGTGCTGCGCAGCACTCGTAGGCCAACATTGGATGTATACATTGATAGCGACACGGCAACCGTGGGAAAAGCGAGTTGCACTATCCCAATCAGGTAGTTATGACAGAAATGACGTGTGAGGGCTCGGAAGGGGAGGGGTCAGAGGGCTTTCCGAGTGCTCTGCCGTCGGCCCACTTGTAGTACGAACGCTAAAGGCCACCAGAGAAAAAGGAAATAAAGAATCGAAACAGTCAAAACGGCAGAAGGGAAAAGAGGAGGTCAGGGAAAAGGGAAAAGGGAACAGGAAAAAATACAGCACAAAAATAACCAAAAAGTGGGTTGAGTAGGGCACTAACTAACCTTCGTGCCTAAGAGTTGCCTGCGGAGGGTTCTGAGGTTTCCACTCCATTACAACTAATATGGAGGAAACGGTGCTCTCCTTCACTTTTATTCCCTTTCTTTTTCCCTTTTCTTGTAAGTATCTTGCCGCTTATGTTGTACTGCATGCGGCCATACAGTGTAGTGTGCACTTACCTGTCTATGAACAGTAGTAAATTTAGCACGGATATGAGGATATGGTTCATGCTTTTCCAGGTAAAATATCTTGTTTGTAGGGTGGCCAGCTGTGATGTCTGCCCATATGAGTTAATCGCTGTATTTTGTGATTACTTGCTCAGAACCCTTGCCCGCACCGGCCAGCAATTTCGAGTCCCACCGAGAAGAAGTGATCCTAGACACCCGTGATTAACCCGAGCGCCCAAGAAAACACCAGTTGCCCCGCTAAATCCGCTAGTCCGTGACGCCAGCGAGTACTGGGCGTCGATTTGCATGTGCTTCACCCCAAATGCTCAGCATTTTCTACGAGGTGGTCGCTATTCTTACTTTCCAAGACCATCCGACAGGCAACCTTATGTGCATTATTGCTGTTGCGAGGAATGCTGATATTCAGGACTCAATCCGCACCCCTGGATATCCGAGCCGTCGCTAACCCCTCTCCTTGCCCGACGACCCCTTGTTTCCCGAACCAAGATCCTCGTCAATCCTCTTCCGCGCCTTTTGGCCAAGAGGTTGTCAGGCAGCCCTATGCTATCTTCATAGCCTGTTACAGAATGGCCTGCACGAGCATTGCACGAGTCGAGTGGGCATGTACGTGTTGATGGTGCTGTGCAAGGGGTGTCTTGCTAAAAGATCCAGTCAGTCAGCACTCTGAAGAATGTGGGATTTAGCCGGCGATGACATTGGGAGACGAGTACATACTCGTAGTAGAGGAGGAACCATGTATTTTCCAGAAGTCGAACAGCCAGCCAGCAGCCTTTTACACAGACCATGTCATCTTTCCAAGACCAGTGCCCCACCACCTCTTATTCCCTCCCTTCCATACCCTGTCTTTGCCTATTCTGCCAAGTGCCTCCCCATTTTTAATCGCACCCCTTTCGCCCTCCACTACCGTTCCTTCTTCGCCTGGCACAATACACACTACGGAGTAGGTGGCGTCCAAGTACGAGCTGTTTTATCAAAGACGTTCGGTATTATTACTTATATGCAAAGCTTGGCCTCTTCTTCCCACCCCACCATGTCGTGTGTCGTTCTTGACTACTGTGCGCGGATCGAAAACTATCCTCAGACCACAGCGATCTTGCCTACCTGTGTTAAAAAAGGACTGCCGCACGCAACGTTGAATGCGACAGCAGCCATAAGACATTTTTAGTCTCTCCCTTTTTACCTTTTCTTTACTTTTTTTTGGCTTTACTTTTCAAGATATACATACATGGCCGTCTTGCCGGCAGCTCATTTATATATTCGGTTAGAGTTGTCACTCAGCCAACATTTTCCGTGTTAGGCTTGAACGTCCAACCGCATCTCTCGAAGCCGTGCGGGCAAGTGGACAAAGTCGAGGGTTGTTGCAAGGTTGGAAGGGGCGACTTGGTTTGCTGACAATACAAAGCAAGCGTCGTTCTCCACGAGATCCCGCCTCGCCCTTTCCCTCTATTTGTACAAAACCCGACTTGCTGTTCTCCCCTGCCCCTCTCCCACCCCCTTTGCCCAAAAGACACCCCTTGCTCCAAGAACACTTAAGGATTGCCGATCCCCCATTTTCACTCAATACCGACCAGACATACATACCCAAACTCCCATACATCCGATCAACAGGGAGCCAGATTACTTGATCATTCTACAAACCTACTTTGTCCTCATCACCTGTGTCTTGGAGATATCATCCAAGTTGAACACGTCTTCTGTCTACTGCATCATTTATTAGTAAAGGGGGGGAATAATAAGCTTGTCGTTGACAAGACAAGCCCCCTAAACTCGTCGAAGAGGCGTCCATCACTCACACCATGACGATGACAATCGACACCAACCAGCAGCGCTTCCCCTTGAACCTCAACCACATGTCTTCCTATTCTGCACACCCTCCCCAATTCACCAACCCATGGATCTCGTCATCACAAACCACATCAGCTCCACAGGCTGCTCCGAAAAATATGTATATGGCTAGCCAAAGCTTGCAGCCTACTTCACTTGGCCTGGAAGCCATTAAACACGAGCAGCAACCACCACAGCAGCAGCAGCAACAACCCTCGCAACCACACGTGGCGCATCAGGGCCGCCAGCAGCACCACCAGCAGCAGCATCAGCAGCAGCATCAGCAGCAGCAGCAGCAGCAGCACCAGCACCAGCACCAGCACCAGCACCAGCACCAGCACCAGCACCAGCACCAGCACCAGCATCATCAGCATCAACATCAGCAACAGCAACATCAACAGCAACAGCAGCACCAGCAACAGCAGCAACAGCAACAGCATCACCAGCATCAACACCACCACGGCCAGCCAAGCCCACCTGCCCACAGTCAGACACACCACCAGATTCACCGTCTGGGCAGCGGATCTAACTCTTCTATGGCATATGGGCCGGTACCAGCTGGTGGTGGTGGCGGTAGCCCTCACCGGACCACGGTGCCGGACGCAGTCTATGTAGGGCAGCGTGATCTGTTGTCCTTGCCTCAAGATATTTTGAGTCTTAGCCGGATCGCCCCCCAGCAATCTCCCCCCTCGGCGGCGTATGACTCTACCTACACGGCACCACCATCAATCCACCCTGCATATGCGACGTCCTCAACTCCCTACGATCAAATGGGATATGCGCCCGCACCGATGCGCTCCGCATTCACGATACCCTCGGAGTCTGATGGGAGGAGATACTCACAGCCACAAACGTAAGCGAAGCAGAGAACAAACTGCTGGAGAAAACAGGTTCCAGCATGCAAATATTTCCCAAACGGCACAGAGAAGTTACGATGGTGGTTTGTACACGTTACTGATCATTCAACTGTATAGAAACATCCAAAACGACGATCGGAGAAGCTTTGCTGATGCCATTGAGGCAAGCCATGGAATTCTATCATTAAGTCAAGAAACTCCTAGGCCACTGTATGGAAACAGGTCTCGCGGCTCTGGCGACTCGTACGGATTTCCGTCGAACAGCTCCAGCGTCTCCAGCACCAGTTTCAACGGTTTCTATGGAGGAGGCTCTGTCGACTCGAGCGTCAGCGACTATTCCGCCACTGGGTCTGATATGGAAGTCGTGACGTCTCGCGCATTGCCTATACCGCGACAACAAGGATTTGTTGCGGCCCCAAGCCAGGTTCCTCCACCTGCTCAGTCCATGATGAGCCAGTTCAGCTCCAAGATGACCAGTACGGCACAAAAGAAGCATAAATGCAAGGTCTGCGACAAGCGATTTACGCGACCTAGCTCTCTTCAGACACATATGTACAGCCACACGGGCGAAAAGCGTACGTTTAAGCCTTCGATTTTCGATTTTCGGCCTTCTACATTGTTCGGTTATTATGCCTCTATTCATGGATCTCATATTGACAATGTTGCAGCGTTTTCTTGCGAGGTCGAAGGTTGCGGCCGCCATTTCAGCGTTGTATCAAATCTACGTCGCCATCGCAAAGTACACAAAGACCACGCCCTTTCAGAAACGGGCTCAGAAGAGCATCATTCTGAATAAGAATTCATAAACATAATCGGCCCTTGGCGTCTTGTGTTTGTATTTACTTGAATCAGTTCTTTAACGATGTTACCAAGATCACGCGTTCTTTTATTTAATCGATTATACCACATTAAGTATATGATGGGGGGTTTTCTTGTCCTCTTTACTCCTTTTATTTCTCTACCGGTTGGTTAGTTTTTTTGGGTCAGCTGGATTAGGCTGCTTTCCGTTTTAGGTCTATTGTAATACAATTTAAAAAGAGGCACAACTAATTCAGATGAAGAAGATGAGGAACTCTTGGTTCAACACGGATAATGGAGAAGGAGACAGGTGATTGTTCCATGTTTCCTTGTGACCACATGATGATCGGTGCTTTGGGGATACTATTTAGTCCCAAACATCCCTTTTTGCATACATATCCTGCGTGAACTGGTCCCGGTGTTGGAGCTATTTTTCGTAATTATTCGAAATACTTCCCCACGAATTGTAAATAACCGCAGTTATGGTTCTCAAATTGTAAAACGTTGCGTTGCTCTGCAAGTATCAAGTCACTAGTAAGAGGCAAGGTGCTTGACTCGCAAATCGGTTGACGAAGCAAACCAGGGCCCAGAACTCTAGACATGATGTACTTTACTTTTGGAAGAGGCGTACTCGGATTGTCACTAAGGCATTGCCCACCGTCCGCTTTTCAAATTATACGAGATGTACAGTGGCATTAACAGCGGCACCTTAGAATGTTATTTCAGCCGATTTATGCCCCCTTATTGGTCGATTTCCCCTCGTCTCTACTGTACTTTCATATTTCGCTTTTTTGACCTCATATTTGGTAGAGGGTGAGGTGGGGAACAGGGGAGCGGCATATGTGAATGAGCCGTGCTTCAGCGAATGGGGCGCCGTGGTATTTCGCGGCAGGCGTTGCTACCTACTTAAAATGGAATCAGCTTTTACGGCAAAGGCAGTTTATTCGATATCAGAGTTGCCATGCTTATGCGAATAAACACGTGAATAGCTCAATACCATGCAACTGGATTGACAAGTACAAGTAAAATAGGCTCCTGTTGTGAAGCTCGCTTATCACCGATTACCGTCTGTAAGTAGTAGGTCGGAAACGGAGTTCTTTACCCCAGAAATGCCGAAATGGAGCCCCACTTAGATATCTATGGGGGTTACGTAACAGGAAAGCGCCATGATATGCGACTTGAAACAGCATTTCGGGTTTAAAGCTTGCTATTTACCCCAGACCAACTCGAGTCCTCTCTTCCTTGATCCATATTTTACTAAAACATCGCAGGCAATTACATTTATCACACATCAGATTATTTCAAGCGAACCACGACCCATATTTGACCAAACCACTGCGCTATAATGTTCTACTCTTGAAGGATGAGTCGTCACGTAAAATCTCGCTCTGGATGCAGGCTTTGCAAAATAAAACGAGTACGACCCGCATAGCGAATATGCATATAATTGACCACAAGGCTAATCTCCTCGTAAAGTTAAAATGCGACGAGACCGCCCCTTCATGCCTCAACTGCTTGAAACGAGGACTTTCTTGTCCTGGCTACCGACAGACTCTCAAATGGTCGACAAAACACGAAGCAGACCTACAAAAATGGAGCACCAGCACGATTGTCCCTCAATTCTCCCAGCTTGCCCTGCAGGCGTCACAGTCAGTTCAAGACAGGAATGGCGCTATCGACAGGCGGCTGTCCAGTGGCCCACCAAATTCAAATCCTCCATATCAAGCCAGTGGCTTTGACGTTCAATATTTGGCCGGCTGCAGAACTGCCAGCTCCGGCCGTAAGCTACTCAATGAGCCTGTTCAACCCCCCGTGAACCAGGGCGTGGGGGGCAGAGTATCTGATATGGATGATTTCACCTTGGAATTTTGGCAGCCGGGAAGCTTGATGAGTCCTGAAAGACAACTTTCCATTCCAAGTGTTTCGTTAGTTGAGCTGTGGTTCAAATCGGTCTGTGGCATGTGGGCAGCTTTCGACTCGCCGTCGAATCCATTCCGAAAACTTTGCTCGTCACTGTGGTCATCTCATGAACCTTTATTTTTCTCGCTTCAAACAATGGCTGCGGCTTACCTGCCAAACCGAACCCCCAATGTTGCCGAAATTGTTAGCCTGGCCCCTCAACTGTCGAATCAGGCCTTGATCAATGAGTTACAGTGTCTGTACAGCGACCCTGACTCTGCAAAAAGCGTCCCAGCTGGCCTTCTAGCAGCTCTATTTTGCATGAGCTCTTCGCTCAGCTGGGTCGATTCTCGGCAGCTAGGAGTTCAGTACTTGCGAAACGCCCGTTCCGTTATCGAACTGCTAGATATGAACGCTTCTACGCTGTCCCGAGATGATAAAGAACTCCTCGAATTTTTCCGCGGATGTCTTCTATATGAAGAAATGCTGCGCAGCATCGTCACAGATGACGAAGAAGATATTCGGGCGTTATTGAACTGGGATCCACCGATGGGCGACTTGGATAGCCTGAAATTGCATCCTTGGGCCGGTGTTCCGATTAGCCTCATTGGCTTGTTTGGAAAAGTCATGGTGCTGTGTCGGAGGTCACGGAGGCTGTGGTGTCGAACTTCACAGCCAACGTATCAAATTCTATACCAGTCCATCAAAGATATCGAAGACGCCAAAGACCTCGAAGCAATACTTTTATCTTTAAAGATTCCATTTATTCGAGACCAGCAAGCTCAAACCGACCGTATTGGCGACAAAGATGTTGAGACGCATCTTTACATAGCCGCCGAAGCATTCCGGCTCACTTCGTTACTGCAACTGTACCTGACGTTTCCGGACCTTCTGTCTTCGCACCAAAATGAGCCGACAATGGGAAACAATAATGTAGATCAGGAGCAGTGGCTAATATCCTACGCAATGCATATAGTTGGCCTCCTTACCAACATACCTCCAATATCCCCCATGCGCTGTTTACAGCCGCTGATATGTCTCTGCGTGGGAAGCTCTTTGAAAGCAAGTGGTTTATCTGGCGCTCGTGTGAGGCAGTGGGATACTATGCTTTTGCAAGATCCTAATACCCAGGGCAAAATGCACTCTTCAGTCGCCTTATTGCCGGACTTTGCCACAGAGACAAAATCAATAGAGCTGGCGCGCGCTATCATTCACGAGCGGCTGTCGGAATTGGAAAAGTGTTTGCCTTCAGGGCCGATAATCATTACCAAGCAACTGTTGCGGACTGTTTGGTCTACATATGATGAATTGGCGGGCTCGAAGGAAATCCACTGGCTTGATATAATGAAGGACTGTGATATAATAACCGTTTTCGGTTGACGTGTAGTATATTTGTTTAATTTTGGAGCTTTAGCTGCTTCCTGACGGGACTCAAATATAGTCCCAAAAGTACTGTATCAAGAATGGGGCGACCGCCATGAGGTATGAAATCGACACCAATGTGCAATAATACAGACAATGAGGAAACAGTCAAGATAAAACAATATGATCCGCTTTGGGCTCGATTGAGGAAAAATAAGCTCATTTTGGATTTCCTGCGAGTCTGGCGTGGCGTCCTATTCATCGGACATTTAATGTCTATTTGGAGGCCATCGTCTGGGTTTCATTTCGCACAGTAAATCCGTTGCTCCGCTGGGCGTCCTCTTTGCTACGTGCCCCAGATTATTGGCGCTTCTTACGAAGATAGGGCGCCTGCATAGAGTAGGACGGGATGATGGTTGCGAGATAGCAAGAACCATCCCCGTGACCGGCGAGTTGGCTCTTGCGAGCTAGGCCCCAAACGACAAAAAAGTCCCGACAACACGCGATTGGCTTACGAGAGGCGCAAATCGTCGGAGAGTGGTCAGTCCATATACGGTAGGTACAAGCGAACCACAGCTATCACTTCATGAAGTTCAAATAGCCCGCGATACCTGCTTGACTTCCCCTTTGACCAGAATTTCTCTCAGCTCTATATCTGGTTTATCCCAACGCCGAAAACGCAAGTTTCTCCTACCACATTTTCGAGCCGCGACAACTAGTTGCCTATCTGTGGCACCCTAGCCGTTTCATCTCTCATACAACACGCACCCCTCTGGATGGCACAGTATCAACATCTTCAAAACCGCAATCATCATGAACGTAGACACAACGTCTATTTCGGGATACACAATCTATCGGGAAGAGGTCAATGGTTCCTCAGCAATAGATCTGGCCCCTCTCCCAGTCAACGAGCGGACCCATCCTCTAGGTTAGTTGCAGCTGGCCTTGAGAGAGAATTGACTACGTCAACATATGTTACGTGCAACTGACATAATCGCGAAATGTCTAGATCAGCTATCGATTGAGGAAGTTTCACTAGCTGCTAAAATTATCCGCCGATATGCCAGTCCCAAGACTGTCAAGTTCAACTGCATCACTCTTCGCGAGCCACCCAAGGCCGAATATGTCGCCTTTCGCAATGGGCAAGGCTCTCGCCCTGAGCGAAAGGCTTTTGCTATCGTCTTAGATAGTGGCACGTCGAACGCAACAGAAGTCATTGCCAATCTTATGACAGCTAAGGTTGAGGTGTGGAAGGAGGTCCAAGATGTCTGTCCTACGTTGACGCTCGAAGACCTTGACGTGACAGAACGTGTTTGTCGCAGTCACCCCGAAGTGATGAAGGTGTGCCACGAAATTGGCATTACCGACATGTCGAAGGTCTTCATTGATGCATGGGCTATCGGGTTCGATGATCGATGGGGACGTGACAGGCGTCTCCAGCAGGGCATTGCGTACTACCGCAACTCGACACTAGACAACCAATACGCTCACCCTCTGGATTTTACTGTTGTGGTTGATACTGAGAGGGAGGAGCTTCTATCTGTTGACATCCGCCGCGTCAATGGTGAGCGCACCGCCGTGGCTCTTGAAGAACACAATTTTCTCCCGCAATTCATCCAGAACGGGTACATCAAAGACAGGCTGAAACCGATTGATATTACCCAGCCGGAAGGGGTGTCGTTTAGCTTCAAAGGAAATGAGATCTCCTGGGCTGGGTTCCATATGCACATTGGTTTTAACTACCGAGAGGGCATTGTTCTGTCCGACGTGCGCGTGGACGACCATGACGAGGGTCGCCAGAGAACCTTGTTCAACCGCATCAGCGTCGTCGAGATGGTCGTTCCTTACGGCGAGCCAAGCGCACCGCACCAAAGGAAGCATGCCTTTGACGTTGGCGAGTATGGTAGTGGCTTGATGACGAATCCTCTTAAGCTGGGATGTGACTGTAAAGGCACCATCCACTATCTCGATGCTATCATGTCGACGGCCCGTGGCGAGCCGGCGGTTGTCAAAAATGCTATCTGTATACACGAGGAGGACAATGGCCTTTTGTACAAGCATACTGACTACCGTGACGGCACCGTCGTCTCAGCTCGTGACCGCAAACTGATCATTTCGCAGATCATCACGGCCGCCAACTATGACTACTGTTTCTATCATATTTTCACGCTGGATGGAACCTACAAGCTCGAGGTGAAGCTGACAGGACAACTGAATACCAGCAGCATGCATCACTCGGAGACGGCAGCTCCTTACGGCACAGAAGTGGCTCCACGCATCAATGCCCATAATCACCAACACATATTTTCACTTCGTGTTGACCCTGAGATTGATGGGCCGAACAACTCGGTGGTACAGATAGATGCTGTTCCGGCTGACGAGCCTGTCGGATCTGCAGCAAACCAGTATGGCAATGGGTTTTACGCCAAGAAGAAACTTCTTCGAACGGCAAAGGAGGGGGCCACAAGTTACCGCCACGAGACAAGCCGTTCCTGGAACATCATTAACCCCAGCGTCACGACCACTGCAGCTGGTGCCCCGGTCGGATACAAAATCCTGAATAGTAACTGTCCAGCGATTCTTGCGAAGCCAGGTAGCAGGGTGTGGAAACGCGCCGCTTTTGCGCGCGAAAGCCTGTTCGTCGTGCCGTACGAAGACTACGTGCTGTTCCCAGCAGGGGACTATGTGTGCCAGAGCTCGGGTGAGTTGGGGCATCCACACAATGAAAATGTTCTAGACTGGGTGGAGCGTGACGGGTCTATTGAGAACACCGACATTGTCTGCTACATCCAGTTTGGCTTGACACACTTTCCCCGCTGCGAGGACTATCCCATAATGCCCTGCGAGCCTGTTGGCGTCATGCTGCGCGCGGCCAATTTTTTCAAACGAAACCCTGCTTTGTGGGTGCCCCCATCTTCTATGGCCGTGGACACCACCTCGCAGATTGCCTTTTCGGAACCATCGAAAAAAATCCTTGCCTGTCATGGTGCCAAGCTTCCACCTAGATTGTGATACGCGAATCATGAGCTGCCATGATTCAATTTGAGCGCTTTTCTATAGCTAGTTAGATTGAACATGAATACAACAAGATTGTCTCCTCTCCCCCCCTCATGACGGTCTAGAAAGGATGAAGCCGGAGCAACAAGTGTGACAACTTACCGGGAGAGTAGGTTATAAAATCCATGGCCATGTTCGGGTCAATGGTAAGGAACGCCTCCATGTTCATGGTACTAAAATCAAAATTCCAACCAAGATCTGCTGTTGTCAGATCAGCCGGAGCCTCTGGATTCAATGCACTCGCAGACGGCGAATCTGTAGATGGCGGGCCGCTATCATCTAGACCGAATGGTGTGGATGGGAAGACAACCATATTAGGGGCGGCGGTTGGTGCTGTCGTGCGGATTGTCAAGGCCTCTGTTTCTTGCCGTGCCGTGTTGTGTTCGGGCGAGAGAGGGGTGTTGGTCAGGTCCTCCAATCGAAAGTCCGGATAAACAGATTTTATCATCCGTTCTAGATTTCTTGCTAGGTCAACGGGATGAGAGCCCGACCTGAGATTGGGCTTCATGAACTCCAAGGCGCGAGCAGCTAGTTGGAGCCAAGGGAAGTTTGCACGGCCAGCTGCCTTATCTTGCAGCAGGTAAAATGCCAGAACGTGGCTTGCCCCTTCGAGGAAAAACCCGTGGTATTTGATTGCCTTGAACGACGGGCAACATTAGCATCTGTACTTTGGTACACCATGAAGATCAACCTACACGACAGAGCTCATTTTTCTGGCAGGCCCCAGAAAGATAGGAAATGGTATGCCGAGCCGCGTCAATGCAGTAATCACATGCTGTGTCGAGCCAGGCCGGTGGTGTTGGCAAGACAGCGGGACCCGCAAGTGCTGCAGCGTCCTGCTGTAGTTTGGCGCGCAGTACAAGGAAAGGGCGGAATGTCAGTAATAACGTGTGGTGGTACACTGAAGTGAGCGATATGGTCAGCGCATTGAGCGTCGAAAAGTGTAGACAGGGATAGATATGGCTATGTCCTGGGGAACGCACTGGTAGATACTATGGTTTGACAAACTCCCAACTCGCCCTCATATGCATCCCCGACGAGGCCGAAGTTTAGATCTTGTAGTTGCTGCCTTGCAAACTGACGTAGCTCGCGGCGAATGTCGATGGCGGCGTTCCAGATAGGCAACAGCGAGTCGTGGTGCTGCTTGTATATCCGTGCCACACACTTCGACATGAGCCGAGCAAGAGTAACCAGCGACTGAAGCATCTTCTCTTCGCTTGGAAATGGTACATCTATATCGGACTCTGGGAAGGAGCTGGGCCGGCCAAGACTGAAACACAGCCATCTGCACGCCGAGAGTTAAAACAAGTTTTGAAGCCGCTGTAGTGAGCCAGTTGTCTTTCTTACATTTCCCAGAAAAAGACACACCAGATAGTTATCCGTCCCTGGCGGGTGTCATCTTGGGAGTGTGCTGTACCGATGACATCTTTGTGTAGGCCCGCTGCCACTGCTTTCCGTACCGCAACACCGGCAAGAAGAAACCCACTATTCGGCCTTGCATCTTCGGCACAGAAATGCGAGTAGACAGAAGTTAGACATATATAAACTACTTCCCAATTGCGCAGCGGTAACATGGAACTGCTCAAGTCTGTTTGTGTGGGGTAGGGATGGACTTATCATAAGCAACGCAATTTGTACAGTCTGAATGTTCACCATATCATCGAGTGAAGCAGACCATTTTTTAGCTTTGCGAAACAGGTACTGGGCAGTAGATTCGTCTTCGAGCATAGATGCACCGATAGCCATGGCAAGCACAATTATAACGGTATCAGGGTTCTCCGTAGTATACAATTCCAACGAGCTGTAGAGTAGGTTGAGCCGATTGCGAAATTCATCCGTGCTCCAGATGGGCAGGACATGCCAGTACGTGATGAGGTACCGATCCATGAATTTACCAGCCATACAGCGGTCCAAGAATATGCCCGGTATGGCATCGGTCATACGATTGGGCTCGGTAACGCCAACCAGATCACCGAAGTAGAGGCGCCTGCTGTTGAACAGATCGAGGCCTGGTCCAATCTCTTCCACCTCCTTCGCTGCATCCGGCGCCGGACGCGTACCCTCAACTTGGTGGTATATGGAATTAAGCAGAGAAAAGTTCGACGAGGGTCCGTAGTAGAGTTGGAGAAAGACGGATGGCGACGCGCGGTGGGTGGCAGCTACGCTGTGGTTGTGTATACTGTTTCGGGTGACGTGTCGGGCGGGGCTGTCGTAGACGGGCGCTGTTGTGTCGAGGTTCCCGGGCCCGGTCTCCTGTCCGGCATCGCTATTCCTACTGCTCTGGGACATGGACAGAATCGACGGCGTAGCAGCTTCCTTCCTCATGCGGTTTCGCGCCTTCTTGCGGTATTCGCAGGTGACATTTCGCGCGTGGCAGCGCTGACACGGGCTTCCACCATCACAGCGAATTTTTCTTATACGACATTCTTCACAGGCCTTTGATATTCGCCATTTGGTTGGGTCCATCGGTGCATGTCGTATGCGTATTCGTAGAGGGCGGTGACTCGGCTCGTGCTGCAGCGTGATTGTTTGGCGTGACGATGGAGACATGGCTTAAATCTAGATCTCAGGGCTGGGGCACTTACTAATACATACTAGCTGACAATAGGGCTAGTTTATGCGATGACTAATACAATTGGAGTTGACTTGTGTCTTAGCCTCGCTGCCGTTTCAGCGACTTAGCGCTGCCGTGGCAGAATTATGTACGTGACCAATAATAATTGAACCCTATTAGGACCATGTATCTTTCTAATCAATGTTTCTTACTATAATTAGCAACTCTCTTTCTATGTAAAATGTTTGCGCGTCGCCGTTCGGCCGGATTGCCCTTTATTGCATCTTTGTCGACAGTTAATAACTGCTCACTGCTATCAACACTATTCGTCGGCAGCAATACTACCTTCAACCGGGGTCGATGATTATATAGTGGATGCAACCGAGTATCTCGGCATTTTTAAGAGATTGGGTAGAATAAAGAGTAGACTGAGCGACCAGCCCACTATTAACGACGAAGGGTGTCTGTGTGCCATCCTTTTGGATATCGGCCGTCTCGTTCTCAGGCGGCAACCAGTTATTAGGACTCTTCCACGGCACAACGCGGCCTATGTACATCGCATCGATTTCTTCCAGGGTTCGGCCTTGTCCCTCTATTACAAAGAAATAAACGACAATAGCACCAACAAAATTACAAGCAGCAAAAACATACCCGTATTGGAATCGCCGAAGTAATGAATGGCGTAAAAAACGCCGGCAGAAAATTCCACAGCCAGTTGCTTGCCGTGGCGAGAGCCATAGCCTTGGCTCGGTACCGCGACGGATGTATTTCGCTCATGATAGCCTGTGTCGTGGGTCCCCATGTTGTTGCGAAGCCCAAAATAAACAAAGCCGCGAATACAATTAGAGCGATACCGGCACTTCGTGTACTTTGCGGATCCGTTTGATCAAGAGAGAAATTTCCCACACTAGCGAAGACCATAAAGCGTGAACATCCAGAATCGATATTAACAGACTTAAAGATGGTCGTACCATAGTAAAGGAAGTAGTTTGGGCTGTTGGAGGGACTGCAGAACTATGCCTAACGAAATGCGGTAAGCAATACGCGGAGAGCGGAACACGTTAATAAACTCGCGAACAGGGCCTTCAGTTATTTGACTTTCAGCCCGAAGCTTTTTTTCGATCTCATCAATTTGCGTACGAATTGCCCAGTGGTTTATAGGTGCCCCGTAGACTTTACAGAGTGTCGCAGTGGCACGATCAATTTGGCCGCGTTGAAAGTCGTAACGAGGCGTCTCCGGAAACAGCACGATGCCGAAGCCTAATATTCATGTCCACAGCCATCCTGGACCTTGGACAATCCTTCACGAAGCGGAACTATTGGTCTGATGCTGTACAGTTCCGTAATTGAAGCATGCAGCCAAGAAGATGCCCATTGTGATGAAAAGCTGTACTATTAGCCGACTGACTATCGCAATTTGACTTTCTGCTGTTTCGTCTAGTAGTTTTGTATGGTTGCTACTAACCTAATATGCGGAGACTAGGGCACCTCGGATCCATGGAGGACTCTCGCTCTGGTACATAGAGACTAGGAGGCTTAGATCACCAATACCAAGGCCAGAGATAATTCGCCCAATCATAACCTGATACCACGCATGTTCAGAGGTGACTTGAATCACAAATCAGACTGAAGCAATGAAGGACCACAGTGAGATAGAGATCCGCTGATCAATGCTATCAGCAATAGGAGCAGCGGCCAGGGCGCGTGAGCGTGCCGATGGAAAGCAGGCCTACTATCAAGCCGGATCAAGACGTTGCTGAAATATGCCTCTCCACTTGCATTTCGCTGTCCGAAACGGTCTAGGATGTCTGGCATTTCAAGATAGCCAGAGATCTGCCCTGTGTCATAGCCGAATCTATGAGGCACGGAAAAAGGTAGCCATACGTGCTAAGCTATCCAAATCAAAGATATCCATGCTAAGCTGCAACTCACACCATGCCGCCCATGAAGAAAGACTGTGGTGTGACAAGTGGCAGAGGGGAAAAGTTTATGATCGTCCTTTCTATGTTCTGCCGTCCAGTAGCTCTGGCACGCTCCGCCTCGCGTTGGCGATCGAAGCGCGCTGTGTTTAACTCGCTTCTCATGTTGACTTTAAAGATTACAAACAGATACAAGATACGTCAGTGACTGTTCACTGCTTGTACCAGGAGCAGCAACTTTTACATATGGGGGGTCGTGCAACTTTTTGTATCTTACAGTCCCAACATTGAGTGGCTGATGCTATCCATCGCAAAACGCTACGGAGTACTCATGGCAATATCACGACCCCAGCTCTCTGTAATCGGCCCTATCATGGAGTAAATCGGAAGCAGTGGGTCGTATTGCGGACAGTTCGGATGTCCCGCGAAACATATCATACAGTCGGAGCCAGTTTTGCTCGCAAGAGCCGTGCGTGTGCCGTCTTTGTCATGTGCTGTGAAACCGGGTTTTCCGCGCGCATCTCGTTTTACACTAGCAGACTTGTTGACTTTCTGATGAAGACTTACAGCTCCCCAGTCATATTGACAAGAAATATACTTTGTGAAATAGGATTGCCCAAATACGAATCTAGCCTTTCCCCATACTCGTATCTTGCAAATCTCCACGTGAAAAATTGGCAGTATTGGTGTGGAGTGCGTATGACATATTACTCCGTTCTCCGTACAGATATGACAGAGCCGATGTAGCGACTGTGGAGTCAGAACTCCATCGCGCTCTCGGAATGAACCTTGCCAAACAAATCTAACTTTTCGGCGTCATCTTTCGCCACGGGCAACGCAACGAGTGCTGACCGCAGGGGATGTTATTTTATCGCACATAATACGCTATATCCCATTGCCCTCTTTGTATCTTTAGAAATTTAGCAAATGAGAGCTTTTGTCAACATTCGGATATATGCACTAAAGGAGTATAACACGTAACCTTTACATGACGCCATAAAAGTTGACGTCATAGGATGATAAAGAGAGACTTGCCATTTATGTAAGTATCGGCACCTTAATCAGATTACTGATTGCAGAAAAGCTACATACATAGTAACATCAGGTGAGGAAATCTCTCAACAGCCATATCTCCATATTATTTATTGTCCAATTATATCACGCTAGTCTCTGCTTAATGAGACCGTGCCTCTTCCTTGCGTTACTACGGAGTACTCCCTATTAATACTACTATGAGGGCAACCAGGGCTAAGCGGTCGGTGGTAGGGATGCTGATTTACTGCCCGCCACATCCAACATGGAAGTATATGCCTTGTGTGCGCTCGCTTAATTTGTTGTCGCCCCGAGTACTTCGCAGTGGCCTCCGGGTTTGTAATGCTTTACAGATGGTAGTCTGTTATCAGATATCCTCATCGCTCAGACACGATCCCTATACTTGTTCCCATTTATGGTTTATATGTATGTGCTAACTCACATAACCTCTGCCTTACCACCCACCCCAGCCAGAACTGATTTTTGAAACGCGCCCAAGGGTCAGCTCTGGCTGAAAGAATCCGTAGTAATACCCTCGACTCATGTGTTCGTGGTCGTCTCGATGGCACTGTACCGAAGAGTTCTGATGCTTCGCCTCGCTATGTTTCGCCTACCCCTACCTCGTCCTGACCGGCTTACAACTTCTGGAAAGTCAATTTATGATTTTTTTTAACAATCTTGGCCTAATTGTGCCTGAAAAATGTAAGCCCGTTACATTACTGTCTATATCATAAAGAGCAAGGCTAGCACATACGGCTGTGCTAATTGAGGCAGTAAGTCAATACTCACGATAAGGAATGCGCACCGTCAATACGAAATACAACACATCTGGGTATGTTTCGGAGATCAAAGCAAATCATAAAAGGGAAATAAACATCTGACGTCGCATGTATACCATCACCTACCCTCCACCAACGCCCAAATGGTATCCTGAAGGAAGAATGTCTCAATGTCATGATCTGAATCGTCAGTCACTTAGCTCTATGAGAGCTCTATGAGACCTAGTTACAAAACGTAATCTTCCCCTACGACCTGTGATTTGCTAATCGATCTAAAAGGGGACCGACTGCGTCGTCAATTTTATCCGCAATATCGTTTCCCCAGACAACTTAAGCAGTAATAGTCGAACAGCACATTTCATAGGCATTATGACGAATTTTCTTGGGCTGTGATTATTACTCTCTGATGTTTCTATGATTAGTAGATAGGACCTTGTTGAAACTTTCCTCGGCGCTCACCGATGTAGCAACATGCCGTATAACTTTAGCTTCACTTGTTCGTGATGTGCAAGGAAACTTGGACCGCTTCAAGCCGTTTTGAAGAGGAGAACACGGTTGAATAGACCAGAAAACTGCACCTTGCTAATTTACCTTTACGTAACCCTCTTTCCGCTATATTCGAGCCTGTTTATTTGCAGATTATTTCCAATTTTGGATGAGAGACAGACATCATGGTATGTAGGGAAGTCTATCACGAGGAGAGAAGAAGCTAGCAGCAACAGTCGCCTTTCAGCCAGAAGATACAACGCTGGCAACAACAAAAGTTTGTATCTAGGTACAGGACTCGTAAACTAGCCGCTTTATAAAATGAAGGACATAAACCCTCAGTGATGTAGCTTCACTGTTTCCTGGAGATTCGGTCAGCTTGTCCATGCCTCACGCAGACTATTAACTATCGAAACCAGCAATAGAACTTACGTCGTGAAAAAAAGCGTCTGGGATTGCTTGAGGACTTCAGCCACATTTGGTTTGGAGGTAAGTCTTATAGTGCTATGGCTTTTAGAATTTTCCACTAACTTAATGCAGTACAGGTATGGAGGTAAGCATTAGGCATGCTCCAAACAAGCTGAGTTGCAACATTTTTGCAAAGTTTTGATAGACGACAAGTCGACGCTTATAGAGCCAGTCAATTAACTGGTTGTTGGCCTTCCTGATAAATCACGCAACCGTGAGTTTCTCACAAATGATTTTACCAGAGCTCTGGGATTCTATCGACCATCCACCACCGCTGTTAACGGGTGAGAAATACTTGTAACGAATGGCAGATGGATCCTTAAATGTAAGAAAATTCGAGAACTGCTGTGATAAATATGCACGCTCGTTTCATCCGATTGCTGTTGGCTATTTTGCTCTGCGTCGTAGTACCTTTAATTGCAATTGTATAGATGTGTCCCCGGAGTTAGGAGGTCCTGCCACGCGAACCTTTCGAAGACCGAAAAAACAAGCAGTAGGTTTACAGCAGAAATAAAAGACGATACAGACGGTAACGGTTAATTAAGACTACATGATAGCAAATATATGTTACCCTACAAGAGTCGATGGTTTTATAAGTTTAGTTTTGGCCTGCTGTTTGGGTCTCGGTCTCGTATTTTCACTTTCGTGGGAGGAGAAAGAGAGTGTAGGTTTGGAAAGTCGTACGCCAGAAGCCAACGTTACCGAAACAGATTAATAATAAGAACTTTCTTAGAAGAAAAAAGACGAGGAGCTCCAGTCAGTCGTACCCAAATATATACTCTAGAAGCTCTATTTTTTAACCGCAACCCAATCCAACCCAAACACACGATTCAAAACACAAGACCGTGATTCATGGCATCTTGTCTCGGCTTATGTTTGGGGTTCCGAGGAGATATAAATGGGCATTATTATATGGCTCCGAAAAGCCTAAAAGGACAGTAGATGTCCCTTTCTCTTACAATTTGCACCCGTCCCCAGCTGTACTGTTAACAAGTGCATATAGCGAATATTTCTGACAGTGTGTTTTAGAGTCGCGCTGTTGCGTTTCGTCTTACATACCTAGCTTTGGGCCTACATGTGTTACAACTTGTCGGTCAGATTTATTCTGCCGCTTTTTGCAATACTGGCATAATCTTAAAATATTATGTAACGACAAAAATTAGCTAAAGCTTTTCTTTAGCATGTACTTATACTAATTGGATTTTATGGTTTTTAGAAATTAATCGCTTTAGTTATGACCTTCGAACATTTATAAATACACCTACTAGTAGGTCCTTCTGCGCCCTTCCGTAGTAGACCCGTTCGGTACTCACGTCGCGGTTTGTGCTGTCTGTAGTAAGCCACAGGCGTATTAATGAAGATTTGGTAACTGTATTGCAAATCAGGAGACAGCCTACAAGCACGTCTAATTACTAGAACCACACGCCACGTGACTTAATTGCCTCACCACCTACCGGCAGAATACCGAAATCAGCATAAAATGGCCTTAATCGACGGCTACCTACCTCCTACTCTCCCTTCCGAAAGCCAATTCGACGGCAGCCTTCCTCCTGAAGCCGTATACGAATCCCCTGAAGCCCTGCTTCAGTCAATCAACGCCTGGGCTGTACCGCGCGGCTTTGCCTTTACAAGTAGCCGGTCAAATACAGAGCGGTCTGGTAGCGTAGGATTTTTTATGCTTGTGATCGGTCTGGTCACCTACAAAACCCAACGAAATTACGTCAAAGAAGCACTGCGACTAGGCGAACAGACTGCATAGGGAAGAACTTCTGGATGCAGTGGAGGAGGACATGGCGGCGTAACTGGCTTTGTATGGTATTTACTAGTTTATTTTGTTCTTATTCAGTGTTTTTCGTCATTTTACTTTGAAGTTATTACTTGTGCCTTGAGATGTAGTCACGTGGGTCTTATTTATCACGTGGGTGTGTGTTTCTAGTAATTAGACGTGTGTTTGTAGCCTGTCCCGCAAATCAGGGTGGACCCCTGCATTGGTGCCTAATATGGCAGGAATCCACAATACGGAAAAATACAGAAAGAAAACCGCTTCTGGTCGACCACAGTGGGTCTGTTGCAAACATCCAATTAGTAATCGACATGCGGCCCGAAACGGATTCGACACAATTCGACACGACAATTTGTTTCTGGTCCAGTACCTACCACCATCCCCGGACCAACAAGCGAAATGTAAGATTTCACCCTTTAGGAGTGTTGGTCTTCCTAGCAAGGCTCAAAATAGTTAGCCTTTTATTATCGATGACTAACTTGACGCGGTTAGGATTGACGCCTCTACCCGCCTACGCCGTGCAATCCACGCCAATGACCTCTCCCTAACGAGACGTATCTTAAGGTCACACCCCAAACTACTTTACAACCCTGATACAAGTGATTCCGGTTTATCGAACTCAAGTTTGCACCTTGCAGCGAGTTTGGGCCACCTCTCAATCTGTCAACTCCTCGTTGAACTCGGCCACGAAAAGGGTGGCCCTGCTTTAAATGAAAGACATGAGACAGCGTTGATGCTGGCAGCTCGCGGCGGCCATATCGAGACCGTGCATTATTTATGTCAGGTTGATGACAATTGGATACTGTGCCGCGATATTCATGGCCGTGACGCCATCATGGACGCAAGCCGTGGCGGCCACGATACAGTGGTGCAAATCCTATTGACATATGTACCTGGTGGGGCTCGAGAAGCCGTACGCCGTGAAGACCAGGAGGGCAACACAGCGCTACATTTTGCCAGCAGTGGTGGTCATCTTCTTGTTCTCCGCACACTACTTGCCGCTGGCGCTGATGCCACCCACGAAAATGTCTGGTGCTGGACCCCTGTCGCTTACAGCGCGTCAGTCCAGGCTGAGGTATACTTGAAGGGCCTGATAAATGAAGTAGAAAAGCGCCGACAGCAACAGGCTCAATCCCAGCCGCGGAAAAACAAGGTGTCTCCGCCTGGGGAGCTTAATAGAGCACAAAGAGGAACAGGTGCCGTTGGTCTGCGTATTGTGCGGGAGGAAGATGATAAACACTCTTCTCCTCGGTTGGCATCATAGGGCCGCGATCCCGTGCCTCTCCTCTTCCTTATGATGAATGATATACGGAGCACATTCTTTTTACATCGACGACACTAGCAGACCCTCTTTGGCTATTTCTGGATTCGCTTTCTTTAAACTCCCGATTCTTAAGACTTCCATCTCCTCCTCTCTTTTACACGTTTCCTTAAGCAGCCTGATGCGTGTTTCGAAACACCGGGGTGACATCTGTGACAGATTTCCACCAATACTCTATGGTACCCTAAAGATGACCCCAGTGTAATAAACAAAAATAAGTTATGAGTCACTTCAGAGCTTTTCAAAGTTAGGGGTTGGCTTTGTCCCATCTCTATGATAATTTGGATTACGCGGCAGCCTCTCATTACGCAGTCAGGTTTGTCTATCTACTGGGTCCCCTCGTTAGTTTGTTTATTTACATTTTATTTACTTCCGTCCTTGGCTTTCCTCAACCACTGCTTGGTGCTGTTAAACAATTTCCTACACCTTTATTCTGGATTCTTACCCTTCACTATCGCCGAATAACCGTACCAGATCTGTGGGCTTAAGTTGACAACGTGGATTTTCTTACACCAGAACGTCCTGCACGGTTGGTTGCGGTAGCGTCTCAACTTGAGGAACCACTACCATATCCAGCAACAAAGGTCGTCATAGGACAGTATCTCTATGCTTCGCAGCAGGAACCGGCTTTCTGGGCCTGGTTAATTGTGTCCGTCTTTTACGACTCCTCCGACAACAGGCTGTGGGAAACTGAAGTCTTCATCGTTCAAGAAAACGAGTAATACCTTCAAAGGTCAGCAGCATATGAAACGGTGATGTATGCAGCACTTGTACAACACTTTCCTGGTGCTTCACCATATCTGCAGGAGTACATATGTCATTCATTGATGAGGTTACATTTGCTTCCTACCAACTACGGGTTTATTGATCATCGTGGGCTACCTAATCACCAGACTAACTATAGCTTTCACATATATATAGAGTGGCTCCTGCACACAGGCTTGAAGCATACTAACCAGCGCCGTTCTACTCCGCCCATCATACCAGCCCGCTGCAACGTATCATCTTACCCATCGTTCTTAACCATAGCATCCCATCAAACCATCACTACAGTAGGTAGTATAATCTCTTTTCTCTGGTTAACTTCACAGTTAATAGAAAAAATAATTCAGCACGATTAGACATGTCCTGCAACAGCGTTTCCGGCGGCAATCCCAGGTACGGCATGGACCCATACGGACCGCCACCAGCGAGTGTTGGCGTGCCAGGGTTACGAGCCTTCCCTCAACAACATATGTCCCGACATATGATGCCGTCATTCGACAACAGTGTTCCTTACTACTTTTCTACTACTCAGGGTCCTCGTCTCGTACCTCCATATTTTCCGAGCACATTTGTTCCCTCGCATCTCTCGATATCTGGTCAACTGCCGATCGGGAGTCAAGGCCAAGGTCAAAGGAGGCAACCCCAGCTTGACGGTGATTTCCGTACATGCAATATGCGAAACTCGACAGGCGGCTTTGGCTGCGAGCCAGGGTATAACTATTTTTTCCCCTCGGAACACACAAAAATCCACGTGCTGAAAACGGGCTCTACACCTCCTTGGCAGCTACCTGCAAACTTCGCGATACAATTTCACGCTTGCCATGTTCCCGTCAACACTACTGTCGCGGAGCTTATGAAAGGCTTCGGCGCTAAGAATTCAGTTCCGAAAATGAACGTTATTACTGAAGTATGCCCGGGTGGTGGTGGCCGTTGGTACAAGGGTATCGAGCTCCGTGGTGACGATCATGAATCCATGAAGCTGCCGATCAAGGAGCTAGGTTGGGACGCCACGCGGACGGGGCTTCGAGGAGAGAAGAAGGTTGTGTACATTTACGTGCAGAAGGATTAGCGAATCCTGGCGTGGTAAGCCGTTGCTAAACGCGTTTGCAAGTTTTGCAGTGTCTTGAGCCGGGTAAGAGATAAAATACCTTTCCAGCTTTAGAATGCTTATTCCCACTCAATTACTTTCCGTTTGCGACTTCGGTGGCTTTGTTCGCTCGTGAAATTAACGGTCTGGGAACTCTCAAGACTTATGTGCTCTGTAGGGTGACGGCGGTGCCTCACGAATTGATTAGTCACATACTGTAGAACAACTTGACTCGTGGCTGTTGGGCAAGCAACATTTCTTAACTCATTCACTTCCGACCCAATCCATTAATGTTCAGATGCCGTTCACTCGCAGGGAAATTTAACAAATGCATAGCGTAGACATATAGCAGAAGCGTTCATAATTTATGTAATATACAAAGAATGGCGAGAGAAAACGACAGGTAGTAATATCCTGCCAGTTAAATAGCTGGTGGTACACTCCTTTCTTAATAATTATAATACCATGGTTCATCAAAAACATGGTACCGGTGGCCTCTGACACCGGCATCTCTGAAAAGGGCAGGAAATCTCCAACCCTCTGTGACCTCAGTTTCATGCACCCGTCTGTTCCTTGCCTCGTCATCAACGCCGAACAGGTATGCCGTCCGTTCACTGCTGTCCGGTACAACAAATTTTGCAACTTGCAGTTCGGTATCGGTGATAGTGCTGCGACTGATTCTGGCATAACCAATCCTCTGAAGGCCTTTGTACAGAATGTATTCGCACCATCTGTCCCAGTCAGACGGGTCAACATCATGCATTCCGGACTTCTCGGAAACGTATGTGTTGTAATTGCCTTCCAGCGGCTTCGTGACGAGGTAGCTGAGAAGGATGCTGGGCCGATGAGAGGTCCCCATCAATTTTGCGAGATATTCGGATTGAAGCCTACGGTCTTCCGGGTCTTCCTCTTGGCCCGAGTGGAAGACAAAGACATCAACCAGTGTTCCGTAGACGTCCAGCGTTGCATGGATGGCAGGCGCTAATTCACCAACCGGACTGGGAAGAAGATGGTGCGTTGAGTTGAGGATGGGGAATTTCGAGAGCAGCGCCGCACCCCACGTGTGCTTGTTCGGGCCTGGGCCATAGTCGACATACATGCCAAGATCCTCTGCAATAAATTGCGTCGTGTCACGATTGCCCATTATGATGCGCTGAAGATCACTCTCTAGGAGGCCTACCACGTCCAACTCTGCCTCCTTGATCAAGTCACGCATCCGACGTTCAGAACTCCACATGTCGTTGTCCAAGCTGAAGTGTATCGTCCAAATACCAGCGGTCAAAACGCGGTCTTCAGGATGATATGCTTTGTAGTCATTAGTGGGAAAGCGCCTAAATGCAGCACACAAAAAAAAGATATTCAAGATCCCCGAGACTCCGAAATAGTACTTGCGATGTCCAACAGTTGAGATGCGCTTGTGGTATTTGGACGAGGATGCGTTCGTCCTAGCTGTGGTCATGTTGAATACACCACAGCCAAGAAGAAACATCGTAGCTGTCATTATCCAATCCGTGTGTTCACGAACCAGTGGCCCACCAGGGACAAATGCATAAGCGACGACCCATACGTGGAAGAGCACCAGGAAGTTGTAAATCAGGAATCCCAGACCAAATACGACGGCGGGGTTCTTCTTAGACGCAGACGTGAGAACAGGAATAGCGAAGGCCATGAGGTATGTCGCCAGGATCAAGCCACCGTAAAACCCTAGCCAGTTGCTGGACAGAGTGAGCACGGCAGCGCCGACGCTTGCGATACCAAAAGCCGACCACGATGAAACAAACACGGGGAAGGATGCGCCAAGTAGAGCACCGCAAGTCATGGCGAAGATTGTGTAATGAGCGTGTGTGTTAGACAGAGGTCCCCGGACTGGGTAGCCCTCCCAAACCCACAGAATCATAGTGCTTGAGTCTGAAAGTAGAGAGTGCAAACCAAAGAGAAGACCCCCAACGCTCATTGCATACAATATGCTAGATTCTCTTGTAGTGGTCTTCAACTGGCTGTTGGAGTTGGTGCCCTTCCTAGTAAACCGCAGTGATGCAATGACGGCAATCACAAAGCCAGTAGCGTTCCATCCGCCGTTTTCCGCATGCATGATCGGCCAGATTGGATTGTTTGTGTGCCAAGCAAATTTAGCAATGCTCGACATGAGCAAGCCAAGAGTGAAAGCGAGTACCTTGGTCTCGGCTACACCCTCCTGGTTCGCCACTGATGTAAACGTAGCGGCCCATGCGAGACACTGCAACGAGACTCCAAGGCCAATGGTGAATAACCGGTACGCAGGATCGAGAACCTTGTATGCTAAGAGTCCGACGAGAGATGTGGCATGAACGAGACGCTGATGTCGAATAACAAAGGATCGCAGTGGTCGTATAGCGAGTAAGAATGGAGATATTGTCGACATGACAAAAGCCTCGTAACCAGAGATGCCCATGTGCCACAAGGGAAAGTACCAGACAACGAGACCGAGACTTGTCAGGACCGACCAGAAGACGAATCCGTGGTAAACATCAGCAGCTGCATCCAGTGCGTCGGGCCATGCGAGCGTTGTAGCTACGCCACCAGTAGGATATCCCCTTTTCTCCGAGACCGGAGAAGAGGCACCGGAGGGTCGTTGTGTACTGCAAGAAAATTTAGAATGCTGCCCATCGAACTTGTCTGTACAGTGTAGTCAAGACCAAAAATGCAAGAAGCAAATTCTTTATTTCGGGATTTGCCAATCTTATGGTCGTGCCACTCTGACAACTTTGCAGTGCCAACTACCTCGGAAGCCATTGCACGTACCCCTTGCTTATTCCTTTCGTATCCCTTACTATCAGTTCGACAGTATCAAAGTCTAGTGCTGTCACGGCATCGAATGCCACGTCGAATAGGACAAGAGACCACTCGAAAAATGCATAAATCGTGTAGGCTGTGAGTGCCAATAGTTAGCGCAAGAAGTCGAGAGAGAGGGCGTACGGTGGTTGAAAGGATAAGCAAACAACTCACCACCTGGAACACGATGGACCTTGTGCTGGATAAAATAGTAAACCAGCGGGATAATAGTGCCGAAAAACCCGCTGGCAATGTATTTGCGATACTTCAAAGCTTTTGCATTTGCGGGGCTTAAGGCGAGGCATCCAAACATCCACGGAATTGTTGCCACAAGATACGATATCATGAAAATATCATGCCAGTCGTGATTATCTGTCGACGTCACATACGTCCAGCCACCACATGTAAAAGTTCGAAACACTCCGAAATAAGCGACAATTTTCGGAAGCGAGCGGCCGGGGCTTGCCGCCAAGAGGTACCATAAGCCGACCAGGGCGAATCTTGGGCCTGGCCTTGTCAGCAAGCAAATCGGCCGCAGGAACACCTGTCGCTCAATCCAAGAAGTTTGGACTAACCAGATGTCAGAGCAATAAAAAACATGAAGAATGATCGCTCCGGGAATCTATCGCCGATCGTTGCCGATACTGAAGGGAACCACTCCTCTGGGTAACCAAACCATTCGTTCCGGACTATCTTCTCGTAATGGAGTGAAATTCCCACGACAAGAGCGCTGAGAAAAGCCGCTGTTCAGATACAGGAAACGTCAGCAGCCGTTCGGCAAGCTCCAAAAAGAATGAGAAACAGCAAATAACATACCGTAGGCTGCCACAGTGTGCGTCCAGCTTACCCATCTCCCGTTAAAGGAAGCCAGCACGTCGGCCTCCTTGTCTTTGTATCGGGATGCCATTTTGGCAGTGGAGGATATTTCGCAAAAGACCACTACCAAAAAGGAATGGCAAGAAAATACCGTTCTTAAAAATCAAGTACAAGAACGCAACGAAGGAAAAAGAAGTAAAAGAAGAAGCTTCACATTAACCTATGAGGCGGCGTAATAGAAAGATGGGGTTGGAAAAGAACAGCAATCCGAAACAAAGATCTCGCGACGCGCCCACCAACCGGTAGCCTCGGCCTCGACGGCCCCCCCCCCCCCCGAATTTATTATGTAATATATGCTGTTGCGTACACTGGCCAATGACAGAGCGACGCCTTTTTTTTTTTTTTTTGCCAAGTAATGACGAGCCGAATCGTATCTCAGGAGTAATACGGAAACACTGTGCAATATTTTAGCCTTATCGTTAAATGGCTAATAGCCCAAATTCTGTTATCGTATGACCAGTGCCAGATAACTGAGCTCAGACCAACTCTTGCACATTGATAATACTGAACACACAGACCCAACAGTATCTTATATCGTCTCCGTCCCCGGAAGCATTCCCATGATTTTTTAAGCTACTAGTAACCTACGACCAGAAATAGCATGACCGAAAGCCGACGGCTGAATAAAATTGAAACGCTTGCCATTTAACTCATACAAATATAAAGACCTGCTGCCTAAACCAAAGACACCACAATAAAGCAAAAATTGGACCGGGAAACACAAAACCTTTACACAGTTGATCATTCCCCCGTGTTATACAATACTCTTACCTTTACCCGCTGGCGTCGTCTCTCCCACTTCTCCTATCTCTCTCGTTTCGTCGATTTATCTCGGCTTCTTGTTCACGCAGGCGGCGAACGGCCTCGTTTCGATCCATTGTACGCCCCTCCCTTTCGAGCTTAAGCTTGTTCTCAAGGTCTCGTAACCGGAGAATCCACCGCGGATCAGCACCATATCCGTCACTCCCAGAACCTGTGTCGGCTGCTGATTCATGAAGTGCCAGCTCCCCGGCCGTCATCGGTCGCGATGATGTAGTCGGCCGTGGCACCCCGCTTCGACTACCTGTCTTAGGACGCAGAGAGCCTCCGGCCTTAGTGCGGTCACGAGGCCCAGTTGGAATCGATGGCGATGGAGACCCGGAAAGGACCTGATCGACGCCGAGACCCCCATCCGCCGACGAATATGCAGCTCTCACGCGCACCTCGTTGGCCGTTCGTAGGGTTGCATTCTCAACTTTCAGCTGCCGGTATGCCTCCTCCATTCTCATCATGCGATTCTGAAGCTCGGTGCTACTAAAAGTACCAGAGGCAAGACCGCTGCGAACAATGCCCTCTAGCCGATCTAGCTTCTTGATACGCATCTCAAGGCTGCTTTCCAGATTATGGTATTCACGCCATAGGTCTTTTTCAACGCCTTTGATGCGACCCTTGAATCCGCTCATAATGGATTCAATGTGCTTAATCGCTGCCATAAGGTTCCTGCTGAAGCCCGGGAGCATTGTTGCTACAGCTTCGAGACTGGGTAGGGCCCGCCCATTGATGAGACTGTTGTCATGAGCCCAATCCGTCCCACAAAGGGCAGATAGTCGTGTCCACAGAACGAGAAGAAGGTTGTTTCGTTCGTTAAGCTGGTCCTTGAAATTGACTTCGAGCTGAGAGATTCGTCGCTTGTCTTGCGACTTGGATGTTTCTAGCTCGACAATTCGTGCATCCTGGCTTGAAACAGTCCGCGAGACATGTTGATGTGTTTTCTGAAACGTCTCGAATTGGTGTTTCGTGTTTCGATGGCCGGCCCGCTCTTTGTCAAGCGCCTCGGCGACTTTCCGGGCCTCAAGACCATGGGACTCAAGCAGGGCGTCACGTTGCTTAATCAGGCGGTCCTTTTCCATACCAGACGCCTTTGTCGCATCAAGTTCGCGGACGGTATTTTCTAGCTCCCGTTGAAGCTTGGCGATAGACTGTGGAGAATCAACCGTTAGAGCATTAATCGTGACCACTTGGAAATAGTGAAGGCGTAGGGCGTGACATGGCCGACTGCACCTACCTTTAGAAGACTGGATCGTGTCCCACTCAAATCGCCAAGTGCTTCTCTCAGATTGTTCTCCAATTCCATCAGTCTCTCCTTCCACTCAGTTGCCTCTACTTCGCGAGAGGTCAGGCTTTTTCTTAGTTTCCTTGCCTCCTCCTTCGCACTCGAAGCCTCACGACTGAGCTCGTTTACGAAGTGCTGCATCTCCTTCTTGTCCTTAGTGGCAAGGCTCTCGCTTCGTTCTCGCTCCGTTATGATCTGCGACTGAAGCTGCTTAACGCGCTCCTGTTCATCACGGAGTAATTCTTCTGCCTTTGTCACATTGACTTCTAGCCGGCTGATGGTAATTTTGTCGCTCTCTTGCTCCTCCCGAAGGAATGCAATCTCACCCTGGCTGTTCTCTTGCTGCACGAGAAGTCGTTGGGCCTTATCGTTCGATTCGAGAAGTTTGCTTTCAAGATCCTCTAGTTCCTTGTTGGCATCGCCAAGCTCCTGTTCGATGTGTTGGATGCGGCGGACTTTGTCGTTTGTTTCATCTTCGAGACCGACGAGGGCCTCACTCAGTTTCCTCATCTCTTCTTGTAGGGCGGTGAAATTCTCCGTCCGTTCATTCAACTCTGCCTGTAGCCGTTGTGTCTCGACATCGTGCAGATCGGCTTCATCTTCGTAGCCATCAATGGCTTCCTGTGCCTCCGCTCGCAAATCCTCAAACTCGCCCTGAAGGCTGTTTTGTTTCTGTTCCAGGTCGTTCAGCTCTGTGATCAACTCATCGCGCTCGGCTTGCATTGCCATCAAGTCTGCCATAACATTTTCGTAGTCCCTTTGCATGACAAGCGCTACCTCGTCTGTTTCTTGCTTCTGCTGTAGCACGGTCTCCAGCTCTTGCAACAGTGTCTGATTTTCAAGTTTGACCTCGTTAATCTTGTCTCGCAGGGTGGCATTTCTGTTCTCAAGCTCTTCTCGCTCTTGCTCTCCAACCACGGTCTCAGTCCTAGTGTCTCCACTCGTTCGGGATGCGGACCGCTCGCGGGCACCAATTTGAGAGGCCGACCGGTCCAGAAAGCTGTCCACTGTAGATGGTGCCGGGCCTCCCCCTCTACGCTGGGCCATCTTTAGGTCTTCAATCTCCAAGTAGAGACGCTCCTTTTCCTTGTTTCGGGACGTCAGCATCGATGTCTGCGCTCCAACCTCTTTGCGTAGCTCTGCGTTCTCGTGTCGCAGCTGTTCACTCTCTCGTCGGAGCTCCTCAACAAGTGTATCTGCGCCACTCGTCATGCTTCCCACTGTGTCGGCGTCGGCACTTGAACATTTTGCCATACCCTGCGTTTGTGGCTCGTTGCTTGGCTTCCTATTGACACTGTACGTGTTTGTTGTGTGATGAGGGTTTCCGCCACCAACGCTGCCTGCGTTGTGGAAGTCTTGCTTTAGGCGAAATATTTCATCCCGCAGCTTCCGATTCTCTTCGTCAGCTTGCTCCCGCCTTCCTGTTTCCTGCTCGAGAAGATCTTTCCAGACATCTTCTTCTTCCTGTCGGCCCAAGTTGTCACCAACATTTTTTTCGCCAATTGACTGTAAGGACTTGACGAGGTCAGTCATGCGCCGCTTGTCTGTTTCCTGAGAGAAAAGGTCCGCGCGAAGTCGTTCGATTAGTGTTGTGTATTCCTCGACACGCTCGCGTAGATACGTAATTTCCTCCTCCTTGTCTTGCAAGTCTGCATCCAGGGCATCTGCCTGGCCATTTGACGAGGCAGCACTCCGTGAAGTACCTGGTCTGTCGTTCTCATCTTGAAGCTTTTTCTCCAACTCTTTGACGCGACGTCGCAGCGCCTTGTTGTCGCGCTGCATAACAGCAATATTAGTCCGGAATTCGACGTTCTCTTGAATCATTTCTTTTATGCCGTCCTCCGATAACTTATCCAGCCGGTCACTGAGAAACATGACTTTGAGCTTCAAATCAAAGTTTTCTTTGGACAGTCGTTCAATTGTGCTGCTCTGCTCTTTCAACGTCATGTTTCGTCCTGGGCGCTGTAGCCCGCCTACGCCGAAGTCGGAAGGCTTTCTGGGCGTCGAAAGACCTCCCTTGGATTTGTACTCCTTTGCCAACGATTCTGGAACCTGGACATCCATAACGCGGCGTGCCAGGACCGTGTCTGTCGGTGGTGCCATGGGCTGTTTTGCTTTAGGCGTTTGGAGAAAGTCCTCGTCGCTCCTGTTCGGCGTTATGCCTTTGCGGTTTCCAGCCAGAGTCTCCAAATGTTCGGGAGCGTTAGGGAAGCCGGCTACTGTTGAGGCCACACTCATGATGCTGGCAGAGCGTGAAAGCGCATCGGCCATACTATGTTTCGTGTACAGCGCAGACACCGCCCCCCCAGACTGTAAAGCATAATCTGTTCCGAGACCAATGGTAACGTCGCTATCGACATCGTCGTGGGACTCCGGATTGGTCACACAAGATGATGCCGAAGACCTCTGGCTCGCATTTCGACTCTTCAAAAATCTGGGGCGTTTCCCAAACCGAAGCCCGCCGCCCGCCCCATCCTGCGATATGCGCCGTTCTGAATCATGGATTTGGCTATTGCGTTGCGGGAACACTGTCAGTATTGATGATGTGGAAGTGTTATGTGGTGATGAAGTCGGCGGGTACTGTTGGCTGTTTAAACTTTCATTCGGCTTATCCTCATACGCATGCTGAGAATTTCCTAGAAGAAGCTCTCCGCTGTTCTCCAAGCTGCGACCTGCTTGAATCTGGGACGGTGCTGAGCCAGGAAGACACGTCTGTTCGGAAAATGTGTGGTCTCTGATAGGATCATCATCCTCAGAGGTGTCCTCAATCTTATGTGCCGTTGTCGCATTTTGTGGTAAATCGAAGAGGTACGTGTCATCTGGTCCATCTTTGCTGATGGTCGGTATTGGCGAAATGGGAGCAACAAAACTTGATTCGACATCAGGCAGTGTCTCATTCAAAATCTGATCGTTGAAAAGCCGAGGGGGCTTTTCGATTTTCAGGGCGAAATTGGCCAGGAGACTGCTATCGGGTTCATTCGTCGAAGAAACGAGTATTTCGCTCTCGTGGAACGATGCACGAGATTGGCTCCGACATGGGGAAGAATCTTCGAGAGGTATTATCGTAGCGGGCATGCCTCCTAATGGAGCATCATCATGTTCTTGTTCGTGTAGAGACGACTCTAGAATAGACGTATTGTGGTCCATGGCAGTAAAAGAAGGAGGGGGTAGGATTGAGCTAATGCCACTGGTCAAGCCGTATGGCTGCCCGGTGTGCAGAGGAAGGCTCGCAACGGGGTGACCAAAAGAAGGCTGCGCAGGGTAGTTGGAATGGTTGCGGGCGGTTTGCCGTCGCAAGTCCGTGATCTTCAGCAGGTCGAAGCAGCTGTCGAAGTACTCCGTACGTCGTAACGAAACCTTCGCCGAAATTTATGGTTTTAGTTGCTCATGCGAAAGAATCGGGTGCCCGTGGAGCACAGCTCTGAGTTTTGCTTTCACCGCGTGATCAAACTTGGCTATTTTTGAGCGCGGATCCTCTTTACAAGTGCTCGTATCTTGTAGGGGCATAAAGCTCAAGCCCTGAAGCCCTTTTGCCGTTGTAGCGAGTGTACAGAAGGACAATGCAGTAGCGTTGCTATGGCAGCACATATAATAATGCAGGGCGTGCCTGGGAGAAAAGGGGTGTCGGAGCAGCAAGCGATAAGATATCTGGCCACGGATTAATAGATCGCGGATTAACAGTTTGGTACACGTGACGTTACTTTCTCCTCTTCCGTAGACCGTACTCAACTCGATATGGAGCAATAATACTCCATAATAAAACCGATAAAATAACTATGTATGGGTTCTTACTCAGGAATAAAGTCTCGGCTCGAAAGTCCCAATTCATGCCAACATGGACGAAGTATGCCAAGATCTCATACGTCATGGTTATCGAGATGATGCAATGGCTGTTTTAATTAATAGAACAGTTTGTTAAAACATTATAAATAGGTGCCTTTTCTCCCTCCTTTAGAATTTAAAACCTAATATCAAGCACATTCGTACCATCACATGTTCACTGATTAACTCAAACACCACTATTACTACAATGGCATCCGAGCAGCAACCCCAGCAAATGGCCGGCCAGCAAACTGCTCAACAAGGTGGAGAAAAAGAAGACTATGGTGATAAGGCATTCGGTTTCATCGCTAAAAAGTCTGGCCACTCTATTGACCGCAACACTAGCGAGAAGATTACCGATGGTGCGCGCTCTGCTTTCGAAAAAATCACGGGGTAAGTAACTCTACCATCTTATATTCCATGTTGAGATATTAACACAACGATTTGTAAATAGCAAAAAGGTTGACTCAAAGTATTCCAACTAAGGCAACCGTTCCATAACATAGCACGAAGCATTGTGTCGTAAAGACAACCTGGTTTTGACAATGAAGTTAGATGGAAATATAGACACAGCTTCGTGACAGTAATGAGAAGAAGAAAAGTCCCTGGCTACTATGTCAATGCCGTTCAGGAAGTGCTGAAGGCATCTGAATTTCTGTAGTCTCAACGATCGGCGAAAACTTGGTACGCCATCGCCATAATCCACAGCAAAAAGATGGCGCCAATCAGGCCAAAAGCAAACGCCGCCTGCCAGGACTGGCCTGCTCAATAAAACGTTAGAACTGCAAAAGCCTGCCAAAATCTTGAATACTTACATATTGTTCTCTGCTCCAACCAAGCCAATGTGTTGACAGACTGCCCCGTTGGATCCAAGTTGAAGACGGCCAGGTTGCAGTTAGCACTGACATCACCTGATGGTCCCCATAGTTGAATGGACAAAACGATCAGGCCAACCATCCACAGCACAAAAACCATGAAACCGCCGATGATGACAATAGCGGGAAGCAACCGACGCTGGAAGATGAGAAATAAAAGGACACCAACGTAGATAATAGCTAGTGAGCCGACGGTGATGAGATATGGAAAATACCTTTTTCAGGTGGTGAGTAATAGAAAAGTGTTATGGAGTACTTCGGGAATGAGGATATGTGTTACCATGGTATATTCAGCATCAGCCGCTGTTGAATCTCCACAAAAGTCGAAAAAATGCCGACAATCGCGCAAGCTGAGCCGAACATCACCACTATCCATATATTCAGCTGTACTGCTGGCCACCGGTATTTATGGACACTTTCGAATCGTTCTTCGAATACAACAGACCCGCTTATCGTCGTCGATGATGCCATAGTGTCCGGCAATAAATAGAAATATCGGCCGGAAGATGTAGTCGCAGTTGCGGTGTTGGGTTCGTGGATAATATACACTATTTACTGTCTTGATTCTTCAAATCCCCGTCTTATTTGACGCGTGAGTAGGGCGGAGAGTAGTGCGGGGAGAAAGGCAGAGAGAGGGGCGGAGGGCGGCCTCTGCAAGTTTTGGTCCCTCAGAAATTGTCCGTTCTCCGCAAGGGGCTCGGACTCTGTGCTTCTTTATCTTTTGGGGAACTGCCTAGGCTTGTTCGTGTCGCCATTCGGCTGGTGTTTGCTTGTTAAATTCCGAGATTCTAAAGAAATACACTCTTCTCACGTTGGGCAGCTAAAAGCAAGCGAACCCCCCATTAAGACGTTCTAGAGTACTCATAGAGGCTTTAAATACAGGGGGCTGGGTAAAAGTGCACTATTCTTATTATTATTTTGGGCACGGCGTGCACGGACGTTCTCTTGTTATTATCGCTAACTGTGAAGATCCGTCGTTACCTGTCCATCAAGTCGCCTACCCAGCCCAACAGATCTCGCCTATCGTCAGATACTCGAGCATACTCGAGTAACAATCGCAGTACATATATCTGCATATCCTCTTTACGCAACACTCTCTGCGCCCATTCCTTTCCCTCTTTTGCTATCTTTTCAGCAACAGAATCATGGCTGGGGATATCGTCGTAACCCAAGAAATACTCCATAATTCCAAACCAGTCGATAAATCGGCTATCCATTGGCACATAATGCATCCATTCCACGAGCCGAGTATCATGCCATTCTCGCCAAATCGTTGCTTTTATGGGCAGGCTCGTGCTTCGCATGAAGGCAAGATAACGTCCGCTGAAGCTGTTCCCGTCAATATCCGGAAGATATTTGTTTTTGAATTGCAACTTCAGCGGCACGCCTTCAGCGACATCGAAATACGCATCAGTATAAGGACAGCTGCCATTTTTAGCGCTCACCGAGCACATCAGATCGACGAAGAAGCAGTCAGACCACTTTTCTACCCATTCTCCAAGTTTGCAATCCCTCTGTGCCCCGAGTTTGTACGAAGGGGCAGGCAATGTAAAGCTTGCTGGTACTTCGGGACTCTCCTCGACCGAAGACAACGTAGTCCCATTGTTCATGATCACGAAGCGGTGCCGTTGAAAGCCTTTCCAATTCGACTCATTGTTTCGGCCGCCTGTTGCGACGCCTCGCCAAATAGCCCGGTCGTTCTTCTGTGCCCAACTGATGCCTAGATCGTCTCCGGTAGAAAATCGGCCGTCTTCACTCCAATACATCGGTGCAGGGAGTAAAATATCGTTATTTACTGACAGTTTACTGCCGCCGAAAATAGGAACAAGGGCTTGACTAGACGATATAGACAATGGCGCAATGAATATTCCTTGTTGGCCCTGCAGGTCAGGCTGGTGACAGATATCTCTCGAAAGAGAGCTGTTGGCGACAAACCCGTTATACATGTGGTGTTTGGAATTCGAATGAGATATTTCCGGTGCCAGGTTGAAGCTCGTCTTAATTTTCGTGCGCCGTGCCTTGGACGATGGTGGACAACCCCGACGTGCTATCTTCCAATATGATCCTGCGTGCATTAGCCAAGCCATGAAAACACCCTTTTGTCCGCTATGATGGAGGGCAAGTCTAGGAAACTATTACCTGATGTTTCCCATTTTGTTCCTGTCGCTACGAAATCCCGATCACGTCTCTGATCAGACAGCGACAGTGTTTGGTAGTGGTCAATGACATCCGCAGGCCTAGCCATCCTTACTGTCCGAATTGCCTGTCGCATGTGGTCTCTCATTGCCTCCCACGAAACGAGTACCCGTGGCTCATCCATGGCATTCAAAGCGATGTCCATATCAGGAAGAAGGTGTCCGATGGACTGTATCATGTCCAGCCATATCTGTGTCCAAAACCAATTGCTGCTTGTTGTGGCCCACCCGTCGCGGATGCTTATGAACATGTTAAGGCCGTAAGCTTCTTCGCGTATCTGCTGAGCTGGGAGTGACCAGAAAGGGTTTAAGTCGTGGTATATCTGGTCCCAGAATTCCTCGATAATAATTGCATCACGTTCTTTTGCGAACTGATACCATTTATCAAAACCAGGCGGGGGGTGTCTGCCGCGTCGTTTTCGATATGCGTCAGCGACTTCAGGTATGCTTCTTGATTCACTCTTCAACAATTTTCGGAACGTCTTTTCTGCCTCCTCCACAAGATGATCAATTGGATGATTTCTCCTCGAAGCTTGTTGACCACTATGCTTTGCCACTGAATCAGCTTGGAGGTCAGTGGTGGCAGATATCTGATGGTTCTCCTTGCCCCCCCCTAAGTTCAGGCTATTGGAAGCATCATGCACTGCTTGTGACGCTGTATGAGAGGATGGTCTGTGACATTTTTCATGTTTTTGTCGAACCTGTTTAATTGACGTTGATAAAATACCAGATGGGGAAGAGATGAGGTAAATTATCAGTAGAATTGAACACATGGGACTGACGTATCGTAAAAGTGTCAACGCCCGTCGCCTTGTTAGAACTAGAGGGATCATATTGTTTGGCGAACTGGCCGAGCATGTAGTGAATCCGCGTCCAATATGGCGCATAAAATAAAGACTCGCAGGTCTGTTGATATCTAGGGTAAGCACTAGATACCCTTTCTGATTGTCCAAGTAAGCTACACAACCGTGTTTGTGTGTTTGTAATGCTTTATTTTGAGTTAATTGTCGCAAGATCTTGAGTTGTGGTAGGAGAACTTTGTTTTTAGGCTGTCTCTGATATGGCGAATTGTGCAACGTAGCACCACAAATTTATCCACAGCTACCACCTTCATTTGAATTTAGGCCATTTTATGAAGTCTCATTTGTTGGCAAGATATCCGGATACACCTAAATGCCAACCTAGACAATCATCACAAGAACGTAGGCAGAAGTAATATTATTTTCGATCTCCTTGGTAGCCGTACATAACGTGTTGACTTTTTATCCAAAATGCAGAGGCTACTACATACCAGACCAAAAATTTCGTATGCTGTTGGTTTGTACAATGAAGGAGAGGAGAGCGAAACGATGGAGCCGAGAAAGAGAAAAGCCTTCACCGTATCTTCTAACAAAAATAGCAGCTGGTCTATTTAGTCAACTGGGCTTAGATCGTCGTCAGATTCACTGTCATCGGCTATTCTTGCCACCAACTGTGGAAGAGTTGGGCGAAACGGCCAATTCATCCATGCACCTAAGATCTCAATCCATTGCTTTTCGTTAAGAGACCGGGCAGACAGCTCGCCATAACCTCCAACTGGGCTGCCTCCTTTTGCATCTTCCCGTAGACTAGGGCAGTAAGGCAAAACCCCATCTGCAGCCCCGGGCCAGACCGTCTCAATGGATTTGCTAACGGGCTCTGCCCCCATGGCCATCATCCCTCGAAGAATAAGTTCGAACATGTCGCCAGATCGGCGGGACCCTGGGCCCATGGCACATAGTAAAGGATGCATAGCCTTTGGCTGGATATCAAGGAGCGCACAGGGCGCGTTCGGAAAAAATTCTGTGTCCTGGACAAGAAGCGGTTCGATTTCCCGACGATCCCATGCGAGAACCGGTGGAATTTGATTGAATAGATGAATGTTGTCTCGTTGAAGAAGGAACTCTTTCCGAGTACTTGCTGGCAATGCGTCTACTTCGCTGTTCCAATTGGCTTCCTCCTCTGAAAGTGATCGCTTACTTACACTCCCAGACTCGTGAGCTGCTGAAAGATCGTCCTTCTTGTCCAGAATCGAGTGGATGGTGTTGGCCACCTTGGATTCTCGATTGCCACGGTAGCGAAGCTGTAAGAGACGGCGGTGCTCGGGTGTTTTCATCGTAAAACCCCCGCTTTCAAATTCCAACTCCAGCTGCTCGAGTTCTTCTCTCCACGGCCTGGAAAAAACGGCAGGGCCCGAATTGATATTCATACCGTTGCTTGCTAGCACTTCTTTGACATGCTTCGACTCTCTGCCTTTTGGAATCTGAACATTGGTACTAGCCATACGTTCTAATGCAAGACGGCAGCTGGCTAAATCAAGGCCATGGTCACGAACGAACCATTGTGAGTAATCATCGGGCCCAGCAATTTCCGTAATACTTTCAGTTGCCAATTCGCCGTCGATAGCTAGGCGACGGCGGCGCTGACAAGATCTTGCAAGAAGTGCGTGTCTGTCACTGCTTTCAACCCACACAAGAATGCGTACCAGTCCATATTTATTGAATAGTGAAGACGCTCGGATGCTGTTGATAAATTGGTAAAGCACGAGTTGTGTCAGCGACTCGAACATGGCAAACTTCCGCTTTGGGTGGAAAGCCAAGTTTGCCGTAACAAGCAATGTATCATTTAGTGGTGGTGGTGTGAGATCGTTGGCTGCCCGTTCAAGCTGGTGTGGAAGATGAGCAGGGTCCAGGACACTGCTCAGGTCGCGCCAGATAATCCCCGACTTTGGTATAAGGGATGTTCCGCTTTTTGCTAGCAGAGGCTGTAAAAATGTATGGTACATGGCCGCATCGGGCTCCAAGAGTATATGCGAGCGAGGTTTGAGAAAATCGTGTAGCTTGCTGCTCCAGAGTCCGGCCCCTGGATATATATCGATTATATCGCAGCCGACATGGCGTATGAGGGTGGGCTTTGCATACGCGAGTACATCATCTAGGAGACAGCACAAGCATTAGCGAATGCCTTCGTATTAAGTAAAGGGGAAGAGGAAGAAACTCGAACCACAAAGCTTCTCGCTAACAATATTGACACGATTTTTATCCCCCTTAGGTCGTTTAATCCCCTTCTGTGTCCATCTGCCGTAATTCCATAGCCCCGTGTCACTGAGTTTTTTGGCCAGCGGAGTCGAAGCTTGCAGGACGTCTCCGCTGAGCTGGCTTTTGCTGCGGCACCCTCGAAGGCGCATCGATGTACTGGGAGCCGCACATGGTACCAGCAGAAAACGTTTGCGTGCTGGTAACATAAAGAAAACGTGCTTATGAGACAACGGTTGCCGATAGTCGCGATGAGATACGGAGCGTTTTCTCGAAATGAAAGCTTCAACTGGATTTGCTTAGCTTGATTCTGCCGGTGTCTACCGCCTTCTTAAAGGCCCACAACACATAACGAGAGCCTGTTTTTCATGGGAAGGTTTTTTGTAATCCTTCCGCTTGGTATCAGACACAAGAAAAAAGGAAGACTTCACCAATAAGAACGTAATATTTTCTAGCAATTTGTCGACGGTTAGCTATGCTTGTTGTCACCGTTGGGTTGATAGGAAAGGTGCACTGATCCTATTCGATCGTCTTATTAGTTAATCGCCATGCTCACGTGAGTAAAAATCTGATTATGGGGGGTAGAGCTATGTAAAGATGTCAACGTCAGCGAAGTAAGCTAGGTCATCACCACATCTACGAAAGATTCATAATGGCTCCATGGAGTCTTATTATACGAGCTGTCATGGCTATGGAGGTAGGATACCGGGTCTCTCTTTTTCCCTGGCTTTATTATTACTAACGCCAATACGTAGGATGTTTTTGTCCAGCGCGTAAGACTGCAACGTGGGGAAGCTGATAGGGTATGTAAACTCATGTATGCTGATATTATACTTTATGGGATGTAGATCCTTTCTAGCAGCCACTTTCACATCTTCGTCCGACGTATTCACCGCCGTGTTGAAGAAGTTCGATACGGCCGTAATCCAAACGAGCCGTTAAAACAAGGAGAAGCAACGGGTAAGTCAATTACGAAGGCTTTTTGTTACAGAAATGGCTGTAATATTCTGACCCGGGTGAGCATAGAAGATCTAAGCAAGCGTGGATTTCTCTGTCATTTCGTGGAAGAGCTTCGACATCAGATACGAGGTACAGAATCGAGATCTGATCGCACAACTACCACAAAGAAATAGCACGTTTGCAACACAAGGAATATAGCCCATAACAACATTCTAGGCGTGCACATTCATGGACTCAGAATCGCGTGCTATTGATTTACAAGGCGGCTTTGCAACAGTAGATCTACGCATATGTAGAGCGGAGATCTTTTCAAGAATATAAAAGAGATGATCGTCGGTTACTGAAGTTATAAGATGCTTCGGTTAAGAACTCAAGAGACAATATAACTGCTTTTGGCCGCGTTCACTGTCGGGGGCGGCCACCAATAACTGTAAGAGCCTTTAAATTTCGACTGCTGGTGTGTACGTCTACTTCTAGAAGATGCACCTCGTGGAAATGAGCGCTGGAGCTTGTAATATGATTAAGTTTGTCCGAAAAGGAACTCCGTAGCTTTGACAGCGGCGCAGCTGATATACCTGTTAGTAGTATTAACCCTACGCTTTCCTTATCCTTTGAAATTCCCTATTAAAAGCTAGCCAATTAAAAAAAGGCTTTGATCTCTCCCCCTCTACTTTAAAATCCGCTACATTAATAAGCTACTGTTTTTTTTTTCCTTTGTGTTTTTTTTTTAAACGAATTATACAGCCACAACCGCACGCCGAATAAAAAAGAGCTTAGTAGTGCTGTAATCCTTGGTTTTTTGTGTATTTAATGCGATTTTTTTCCTTCCTTTTTTTTGCCGAACATTTTCTAACTTTATAAGCTGGATAAAAATGTTGTAAGAATGTTAAAGAAGTTCCTTTAAAGTTGGCACAAAAAACTAGTACCAGTTGTAGTCATCCGCCGCCTCCGCCCTTGCTACCACCTCCTTTAACACCTCCTCTGCGTCCAGCGTCGCGTACACCGCCGCATCCGCGTACGCCTCCGCCGCGTCCGCCTGCTCCTCTGCATCGGCTGTCGCCTCTGCATTCGGCGCCGCCTCTGCCGCCTGAGCGGCGGCTTCCCTGGCCGCGTCGCTTGCCGCGTACGCCACCCTCACCGCATTCCCCGCCGCCTCTGCCGCCAACCTCGTCTGTAATATATCTCCCTTCGCCGCCTCCGCCACGGCCTCCGCCCTCGCTTCCCTCGCCTCCTCCCTCGCCTCCCTCGCCGCCACGGCAGCGTCCACAGCCACGGCCCTTGCTGTCTCCGCCGCTGCTGCCGCCGCCGCTGCCGCCGCCGCCGCCGCCGCCGCCGCTGCTGCCGCCGCCGCCGCCGCCTCCCGCTCCCGGAGCCGTTCGCGCCCTCGCCGCCGGGCCGCCCGGGCCGCCGAAGCGGCCTGGGCGCGCCGTACAATGTCGCGGCGCTCCCGCCGCAGCGCCCGCTCATCAATGGCCGACTATAACATGTGTTAGCTAGATACACAGTAATGTAATTTATAATATGAAATAAGGAGTCGTACAAAGGCCATGCTGTTGGTGTTGTTGTTATTGTTGTTGTTGGTGCTGCTGCTGCTGCACGTGGTACTTGTGATGGTTGTGGTGTGTGTTGTGTGTGTGGTTGTGGCCTTCGTGCTTGTAGTGCTAGGCATCATCGTAATTCTATATTGCGCTCCTTCGTTTTCATATTTATGGATACTCTCTGGTGCCATAGGAAAACATTGTTGGCCAGGGTACTACGTATTGCGATTCAGGCAGGTACCTGTTGCGAAAGAAGAAAGTACTCCCATGGTGCCAGCTCTGCAGGAAAGTGCGTGAACATCCATACTCCATAGCAGTTTCCTTGATCTCAACGAATATGTGGCAGACCGTTTCGGCCAAAGCGAGTAGTCATTTAGCTATTACATACGTCGCCACAATGGACCTCTTTCTGCCACCATGTCGAGGAAAGACTGCTCAAACACCTTCGTCCTTGCAAGAGTGTCGCCATTAAGCACCATCATGCGCGCATCTATGTTAGTCCGGTTATTGGGGCAGGTCCAGAGCTCGGTCGTTACACTAAGATACCGATGTGTCCATTTTTGGGACACAGCCCGCCACGCGCGCACCACGTTGGCCGTAAGCGCCGGTGCCACATTCCATGTGGCTCGGAGTCTCAAGCGCGCTGCTTCGACCGTAAACGCGCATGCGTGCGGGCCGCGGGCAAACCAGATCTCAACCTGCCGAAGTCGCGGCATCCGCACCGCCGCAGCCGCGGCCGCAAGCAGCAGCTGCTCAATTTCGGCAGGGGAGGATGTGGGTGTGAGCGTGGACGACGTGAGGATGATCGTTCTAAGCCGCGGCCACGTCTCGGCAGGCAGGTGCGCTACTGCTGCGAAAAAGTCGTTGGCCTCAGCAAGGAATGCCACGTTTATCACGTCGAGACTGCCGCTACTCTCTGCTAGCTGGCGTCCAAGTCGTGGGCTTGGCCGGCGATCGGTCAGTGCGGCGCCGGGACGGACGTTAGATTCGCCGCGTTGGTGGATGATGTAGTTGGTTTCTAAGAAAATAGAGAGACGGAGCAGAGATGGCGGCAGGTTGGCCAGCAGCGTACAATAACCGCGTTCCATAGCGCCGAGGTTTACGGCATCCACCGGCCGCCACGGCTCCAGATGCACATACCCAACTCGTGGAAAGCAGACGCGGAGCAGGTGTGACAGCGTGGCCGGGTGCACAGCGCGGTAGAATCGGCGGCCCAGCACCAGTTTGCGCACAATGGCGGCGGCCGGCGGTTCATGGCGCATTAGATACCGCTCGCCGCGCTCCGTCTCCGTCTTTGTGTCGCCGCCCAGGCCGTCTGCATTAAGCTCTAGCAGACGCGCACCGAGTACACGACGGATGGCCGCGGGTGGCGGTAGCAGGGTCCGGATGCCGTGCAACCACCCGTGCTTGGCGCAGTTTCGTTGGAGCTTAATGTCGCGGTAATACTGGAAGTATTCTTTGGAGTTTGCGTATGGGTTTTGGAGGCGATAGTCCTGGAAGGCGTGCTGCGTATCGCTAATGGAACGGACACCCAGCTCGAGCTGAATCCCGCCGGCGCTGTTAAACTTGCCGGTGTAGAACATGAAGTCATTTCGCATCGCCAGCCGCCGTTCCTCCTGCCCGGGAATCTTCCACGCTGCGAGCGCGCGTAATAGAAGCCACAGATAACGTGTAAAGACAACGTTGTTGCTGCGAGTTGTGTTAGCAAGTACACAGGTATACAGGATTAGGGCTTAAAAAAAAACCGTACCGCTCTACGGTCGCCGCGTCTTCATCGGTCTCGCTCTCGCCGCAGGTGTACTTGGACAAGTCGATCGTAAGCCGAAGCCGGACCACGTACGCCAGTCGGTCGGCACAGCGCCCAACGGCGTTAAAAAATGGCTGGACGTCGTTGTTAAACAGCGCAATGGCCGCAAAGGTGCGGCGCTCGAAAAACACCTGCCAGTCGCGCGAGACGGCCGCATAGGGAGCCCAGTGGTACGTGTGCCGCGCCGAGCTTTCTCTGGGTCCAAGCCTTGTGGGGTTTGGGTTTGCGCCGGCGACGGACTCCAAAATGGTAAGGCGTAGCTCCGCGGGGAGGCTATCCCAGGATGCCATCGTCATCGGCATCGTGAAATAGTAAAATAGTGAAATGCGCAATTCCTAGAAACTGAAGGTATCGTGTTAGGTTAATAGAGTGTAATGGTTAAAAAGACAAAACTGAAAAACATAGGGGAGGGGGGGAATAAAAAAATCTTACTGTTATTTAAATAGTGTGTGCATTATAGTAGTTGGGTGGTTAACAAAACTAAGTAAGTAGTAAGATGTGTTAAACTTTAAAATGCCGCACACTGTAGTATCCTAACTAATACGCCAATAAGGCGATATTATTGGTCAAAAGGCAGAAAAGCGAGGACTAGCCCTGCTAAAAACTCTGCGCCACAAACCCACTAAATGTAGACAATTCTAGTAATATACATTACCCTTTTTAGTCCCCTTACACCTTATAGTACACCTATTACAACGCACTATTTACGTTGCTTATAGGTTATAAGCTTAGTAAAGGTTTAAGGGAGGCATTATTATTATATTTAGCATTTTTTTACTGTTTTTAAGCTTTATTTTACCTTTTTAAGGATCTTTTTTGTTATAACCCAATCCTAGGACACAGCCTAAAAAAAGACTAAGCGGTCTGTAAAGGCAAAACGAAAGGTATGCACAAGCTAAAAAGGTATACAAGCTAAGCAAGTGTACAAACTAGGAGGACATACAAAATCCCTTAGGCATACAACAAGCAAATTATATAAGGATAAGAATAAGGATTAAAAACTTAAAGTATTAAGCTATTAAGCTAGGATTAAAGGCTTAAAGTATTAATTTATTAAGCTAAAAAAAACAAAAAAAAACTTATATATATAAAACTATAATCTTACTATTATAACCCAATCCTAAAACACAGCCTAAACAAGGGACTAAGCGGTCTAAAAAAGCAAAACTAAAAAGTAAGCACACAAGCTAAACGTATGTACAAATCCTTTAAATACGTAACAAGTAGGTTATATAACAATAAAGGATAAGGATTACAAGACTATAGGTTGCAATCTAGCAATCTAGGATTGTAAGACTATAGGTTGTAATCTATTAATTTAAAATAAGGATAACTACCCTTAAAGGAAAAGATAAAAGAAAAAACTTATATATAAAACTATAATCTTTATAACTTAAATAGATTTTCTTTCTTATAGCTTTTTAACAATTAATTTAAGTATTTATTTAATTATTTACTATTATAACCCAATCTAAAACACAGCCTAAACAAAGACCAAGCGGTCTAAAAAGGCAAAAACTAAAAGCACGCATGTTATAACCCAATCCTAAAACGCGGCCTAAACGAAGACTAGGCGGTTTAAAGAGGCAGAAAGCAAGAGCACGCGCTAGCCATACGGGCACACAAGCTAAGCGGGCACACGAATTATACGTGTGCACGAAACAGGCGTGTATACGAAATAGGCGTGTGTACGAATCCTTTATACATACAACTAAAAAGGTTATATAATAATAAGGATAAAAATAAGGATAAAGATTAAAGACTTAAATATTAATTTAGCGATTTAGGATTAAGGGATTAAATATTAATTTATTAAGCTAAAAAGGAAATAAAGGAAGGACCTATGTATATAAAACTAT